>JASFDE010000416.1:0-13374 GCA_036937135.1 Nidula niveotomentosa | reverse complement strand
CTTGCACGCACTTGCACGCACCAACTCGGCGCTTGCACGCACTGCACGCACGTGGCACGGCAAAAAACCTGTGCCCGGCAGATTCCCCACGCCAATCGGGATTTAAATGAGTGAGCTCAGGCCTAACAGCCATGCCGGCTGGACGACAGATGTTGCCACTTAGTTCAATGTTAAATAGCAGTAGGTTCTCGACATCTACTGATCGAGGAGATGTGTGAACTGTCTGTTAGAATGATGTACAAACAAAAGACTCTAAACGACGAATTCACAGAGTACTCCCAACAGAAAATGCCTTAAACTATCAACTATCAATTTCCCATCGTAACCGGGTGCATTTTCTATGAGGGCCCATGTGGAACCAACTTCACATATCTCCACTTTGAAAGTCACCAAAGCCTTTGAAAGATTCAAGGGCAGCTGGAGACAGGCTGTGATCCCAGTCAGACACCTACAAATAGAAATAATGTCAGGCAGAGAAGAGATGGCAACAAATGTGACAAATTTCTGGAGCACTTCCCCATGCCGAAAAGCCCCGCCAACAGTGACTCACAACAGATGCTACCTATCTAACACCCCAGGAAGTACAGGTTTTCAGGTCACGTGAAAACTTCCGAAAAACTTTAAATATCAATTTTAAACTGAAAACATAAAATGAAACTGTTATAAAGCTCACTGATGGTAACCACAATAAAAATATGAAGGAAAAGGATTGTTGTTTGGAAACTGAAATTTGTTGTGAAAATAAACTTTTTCTATTATCCCATTGTTTGAATTGTTATTTAATTTTCATTCTTGTTTTATTAGTTCCAGACAAATTTAAGCCAAGCTGAAAAATGCTCCGAAATCCATAGATGTGACCAAGATTTCAGTCATGATTGAATGTTTAATAACATTCAGGTTTTCATTTTTGCAGAAAATAAATATGAAACTTGTATTTTGGGGTAACCTGAAACTCATCTGATGAGTGTACAATCAGTTTTGGGATGCCCAAAAAGACAGGTTTTGTATTGATTTTTGGGACATATGAAGACCTGAATGTTATTAAAAATTAACTTACAACTGAAATCTTAGTCACATCTATGGATTTTGGAGCATTTTTAAGTTTGGCTTAAAATGTAATTGTCTGGAACTTATAAATCAAGAATGAAAATCAAATAATGGTTCAAACAAAAGGACAATAGAAAAGGTTTATTTTTTAACAGGTTTTAGTCACCACAAAACAATCATTTTATTTACAGATTTACTGAGGTTTCCAGTGGGATTTATAGCAAAGTGAGACTGAGACTAAGGAGAAAGTGGAGAGATCACAATATGCAATTAAAAAACTGGAGAAATAATACACAGAGTACTAGAGTTTATATACAGGAGCAGAGGCTCCTTGGCAAGGAGTTGAGTAAAGAAGCAGAGTAATGGTGGCTAAGATATGTGACTGAAACATCACAGAGCAGTTACAAGTAAATGATAAGAATGTAAACCAAGACAAAAGGGTAAAGAGATAATCAGAGATGACATAATCAGAGATAAGAGAAGATAGGAGTGGATACAAAGGTAGGCAGAGCATAACAGAGATGGACAGAGATAGACTTATACAAATTGACAAAATAATGTCCAGAGCAAAACAGAAGTATGGAGAAGTTGATTGGAGGTGAATATAGACGTCTGGAGCTTGGACATATGAGTACAGAGCTGTCAGGGAAGTGCCTTGGTGTGAAAATAGGATATGACAATGCTGGTACCCACTCTTGGACTCTCTGATTACCTCCTTCCATCCAGGCCATATACCCTGTATTCCACATTTCACAAATTGAACCAGCAACAGAAAACACCATTCCTAATCACATCCAACCTCCTCCATCTCCAGTCAAAATTGACAGTGACATCAAATATGAAGTCTCAGAAATCCTTGACTCCTGACTCAATTGCCATTACAAGTTCCCTCTCTGGTACCTTGTAAAATGGGCTGGTTATGAAGGAACTGATAAAAAAACTGAATTGCTCTCTGCTACAGATTCAGAAAATGCTCCAGAAGTCATAGCTGACTTCCATGTGAAGTATCCAAATAAACCTGGTCCCATCTCCAAACTCACATCTTAGAATTTTGCTTCACTCTGTTTCACTCAGTTCAACTCCATTTCATTTTTACTTAGTATTCACACTTTGTTTCCAAGATATAATGGCATTCCAAAACACCAATGTACAAACCCCAAAAATCAACATCAAAAATTCAACAAAAAATGTATCTACATTGTGCCATATTTCCATTTACTTCAGTCCATCACCCATCCTTTACCCTTATCCAACTTCTTACCTCCCTCTGGGATCTTACTTGCCTGCTCCTCCTGGCCCTCCATCTCTGCATTTGCTCTACTCTCCTCAGCTTGTGTCTCTTCCTTATCCATCATGATCATCTCTGGAGTGTCCTGTGCTCCCACTGGTGGCACTGGTATCTCAGCCATCTCCTGGAAGGCCACTAAAAGGAGCTGAAGCAGCATGGTCTGCTGCTCCTGCTGCCCTATACAGCAGCTGGTTTTGAAAAACCACCCACTGAAGCAGGTGGTTTTTCTCCCTCCAGAATGATTCACTGTCAACCTCAAAGGGTTGACCATCTTCTTCTCACATCTCTGGTGCTGTTGCTTCTTGCCTCAGAGCTAGTACTCAGTTAGCATAAAGAAGACTTGGAAATTAAAAAAAAATTATATACTACCTTCCTCAGCCATGAAGGTCCTGCCATCACATTCACTTTCTTCCCCTGAGGCTCCTTCACCTCCACATGACAAATGGATCTCTTTGCAGCACACCTGTAACAGGTGTACTGTGCATCTGTCTTCCAACACTCAGCTTCCACCCTCTTGCAGGGCTCACACCTCAATTCCTCTAGCCATCTCCTCTATTTGCATGGCTTGCTCTCCAGATTCTTAGGGTGCATGTCTTAGTGCATGCCCTCCTTCACTCCCTTCCCCTCCAGTACCAAAGATGTCAGCTTCATTTGTAAGAAGCCCTTTGCCTTCAGTTTACCATAACAGTCATAAAGGGACTATAGGTAGGCTTCAGGTTATTTGTCTTCTTCTCCTTGCCATTGGAGGAGGACCCATTTATGCTGCTAAACCTGTCATCATCAGATTTGATGAGCAATTTTGACTTCACCTACAAAAAATATCTAAGTTAGTAAAGCAGCAGAGTGGCCAAGTTATTGGCCACTCACCTTATGTCCCTTCATGGGACTTGCCCCCACTGTGCTCTTACCTCTCTCTGACTGCTGCTGAGAGGCCTGCTGCTTGCACCCTGCCTGCTATTGGGATGCCATCATGTGACACACCTCCTCCTCCACCTGCTCAGCTTCCTCCCATACCTCTTATGCCTTCTTCTTTACCTCCTTCCACCTCAGATGCTCCTCTTCTTCCCCCCTCTCCTTCTCCATGCATGCAGCCTCCTCTCATGTCCTCCACTTATCCTCCACCTTCTTCTCCACCACCTACCATTTGGTGTCCCATTGTCTTTGCACTCACTCTTCAGCAGCCCATGTGACTCACTCCTGCTGTTCATGCATCTTGGTGTCCAGCTGCTTCTGCTCTGCATATGCTTCTTCCTCCTCCACTTCAAGATGGGCAAGGACCATGTTGGTGTCATCATTGTCAACATCCATGGGGGTGTTGTAGGGTGCAGACATTTTTTGGTGATAGAGGATTTTTTAGTTTTGAATTGAATTTTTTAGCTCAACATACACAACATTGAACTTAAGGGATCCACAACATTTCAAGCCCAGCCAGAAGCCACTGAATGAAACAAACACAATAAACAATATATTCCCATGCTTTGGAGCTTGGCATTAAGGGGGAAATACTGTCATATCCCATTTTCACTCTAAGTCATTTCCCTGGCAACTCTGTACTCATATGTTTGAGCTCTGGAAATATATACTCATCTCTCAGCTCTGGTCAACTTCTCCATACTTCTGAATTACTCTAGACATTGTTTCATCAGATTGTACAAGTCCATCTCCAGTCATCTCCATTATGAAATACTCTCTGTATTAGTTTTCCAGTTTGTTAATTGCTATATTGTGATCTCCCTGCTTTCTCCTCAGTCTCAGTCTCACTCCCTTACCTCTTGTCTCCTTATATCTCTGTCATGACAAAAGATTATTTTCTAAGTCCAAATATTTGCTCTGAACACCTCTGTTAACTTCTAGATCAGAAATACAGGACCTAGGATTGAGAAGGGTGCAGCTTCTTATAAGCTGAAGTCAAGTCCTGACCTCTCTGCAGTGTTTTGTCACTGAACCTCCACTTTGGTGTTATCTCTGGATTTCATATGGAGTTTTCAAATATTTTAAAGAATGACGGCGTACCTTTTGCATAATGGGTCAGCAAGTTAATAGGAATATTTCCCATGCTCTGACAACCTTCTCTCACCTACTCAAAGTTTTCATAATCATGTGACTCTCCAGAATACACCTCCAGGGATGGTCATGACACCTAAGACTAACTAGGAATACACTAGATTCCTATAGAAATTACAGGGGAAGTGTAAAGACCTCAAGTAAAAGATGATAGCATTGGTTCCTTGCATACCATTTATAATTGTTGCCATTGCAATTCCTAGTGCTTAGAAAATTATTAGATTTGAAAATATTTGACAAAAGATTGTAAAGTAACCTTGGATATTGACAGCCACATAGCTCATCCCAGAGTCTGTCAATGTAAAATGTGCAAATGTATTGCATGTCATTCAGAATGGCTGCCAGCCTTGTCACTTCCAGAAAATTCTGCATTTTGTGATCTAACAAAGGATCAATGATCTACACAAGGTCTTTCAGTGGTCCTTTAATCACCTGAAGCAAAAAAGCACTGTAAATTTTGATGTCTTGAAGTAATTTTTCATCAGTATGATATAAGAATGCATAAAAAAGGAGAAGGAATATTACAGACTGTGGTTAGATATTTTGTGGGTCAGAGCAGTTTCATTGAATGATTTGAGGGACAATTCCACAGATAGTTGTCAAATCAACTCTGTCTTCAAGTGAATTAGATTTTCAGCTTAAGTTGGTTTATCCTTAGAGTCAATATTGCAATGGTGCTTAGCAACATATAAATTAGTTGAGTTCTTGAAGTGGAGCTGATGAAATGAATAAGATAAAGTCCAATATATATAATCAACAGATGATTTAAGTTACCTTATAAGCATACTTTGTAGTTCCAGAGGTCGAACTCCTCTTGTCAACTAGGACTTCATACATCTGTCAGATTCAATCCATATTGGATCTGGAGAATCTGTAAACTCTGCAGTATTTTCTTGACAATAAATATGTCTTGATCATTGTTTGGATGGGCAACTGTAACAGTTTTGAAATAAGTACCTGAATGTAATCCTAACATCCCATTCTCATTATTAAATTTATATGTAAAAAAAATGAATTTATTAAGTTTGGACAGACCACTCATCAAGCAAGTATCAGCCTTTCACTTTTTAGTGTAGGATAAATGGGATAACTGTATAATAGATCAGGAATAAGTTTGAATTCATATCACACAATAAGCAACTTACATTATCAAAATTATTGTCCACTGTTTTAGTATTTTTAACTGGATAGTTTATGTATGCATCCTGCTCAAGGAGCAATGCTTTCTAGCTTTTCACAAGCAAAAGAAGTCCTGGTTGCTCAATTTATCTTTTCCAAAGATCTGTCATAGTGCAAATTGGATTTTTAGTGATAAGATCAATCATCACTTGCCCAGTACTGTAGTACAACTCAAAATTGTCACTGCACACCCATAAATCTCAGTGAGATACCATTTAAAGGTAAAGCAACTTTGAAGGGATCATACCTAGATTGAATGTGATGACCCTGTGTATTTACCTAAACACTGTCAAGTCAAATGAAAATATCCTATTGAACTTTGGATCAAGGCTTAATTTCTTCATCAGTGGTTACTATTGAGTTGAAAGGTTTATCAATAGCCTTCTTGTTGTGATTAAAAATCTTTCTGATCTATGGAGAGTCCAAGAGAAATTATTCCATGATAAATTAAATATCAATGGAATATTCCTTATCATAACACTGATTTCAGGCATAGCCTTCAAAATATGATCCTCTGCACCATGAAAATTTGGCCTAGCAATACTGGCACCTGGTTGCATCAAAGCAAGAGAGGTAGTATAGCCATTCCTAAGTGCATTAAAGACTTCTTTGACTCTATGGATATATGGCAGGTAAAAATGTAACTAGTGTAAATTAATGAAATGAAATTTGAGATAAACTTGCATCATTTTCATCCTGTTCCACTAAATTTTGGTGTGGATTGCAATATGGAGTAGTATTAGGTGCATTGCAGATTTGGGCATCAACTCTATTGTTCATTGCATAATGAATGTCATTGTGAGCATCATTGTGGCTTTGAATAGGTTGACAAGGAATTGGTGGTGACAGCATTGCATTAGAGGCTTTGGATTTGTGTTCCTTGCAAGTAATAAGTTAGATACTGTAAAGTAGTAATAAATGTGTCAGAATACAACACAAATAATACACTTAGCAACACCTGAGAGAGGTGGGAGAGGGACAGTCTCAAAAGTCACTGAAAACCCCTAAGTTCTGCAGTAGACTAGAAGCCTCAAAATTGTGAAGTTCTGATATCACAATAGAGCTACAGTTCTTTAACTGTCTCTAGATATTAAACTGTGCTCAATTCTCTCACTAAGGGTGGCTTATCAAATGTATATCAATTTTGTGTTTCTAATTCTATGATACCCTACTAGGTACAGAAGCCACTGGTTGTCTGTCTGGGGTGTGGTGCTTGCTTTTCCTTGCCCTGAGAGCATTTCAACATCTTGAGTCATTCTTTTATCTGAGTAGTAGTTTCTAGGCTTTAGATATTCAATATCACATACTGTCTTACAACTGGTACATCATATGAACCCATTTGTACTAATTGCAACTAACTGTAGGGCTTATTTCTATGCCCAGTGTATCACAAGGAAAGCAAGGGTTGTCAAAGTCCAAAAATTCAAAGCACTTCCACAGTAACCACATGAGGTCCATTTGTTACAAGGTTTTGGATTTGGGCTAGACTCCAGACAAGGTTGGCAACAATTGCCTTCCAAGAACTTGTAGTTTTTGGAGCAACCAGTACATTGAGGCATAGTGTAGATTGGGATGCAAAGAGCAAGGAGAGTGGCTTAGAAAGTGTTATAATTACAACTTGATTTTATATGAGCAAGAGTATAGCTATTGCATCTGATTCAATTTTTGCCAAGGCCATTTTTTAGTTTTACTGCCTTTGTAGCTAAATAATGACACTAGAATGCATATATGGTGCAATACTCAAAGATTAACAAGTTTATATTTTCTGAAACATGTCAGAGCATTTAAGAAATTGAGACTTTGATATTGTTCAAGTGAATCTACTTTACAAGCTGAATTATGAATCAATGAAACTTGTCCTTGTTTCCTTTAATCTGCTGCAGAACACAAGGCAGTACATTTTGAGTATTGGAGACATGAATTTACTTCTGTGCCTTGCAACTAATTTCCTTTTACCTCAGGAAGAAAATGCCACCTTTGACTTCAGAATGAACTTATAGAAATGGCTGTAGTATATAATCTAGAATAACTTTGCTCCTCAATCCAAAATTCCCACAAAAATATTTACTTTCCTAGTTGCTCTGCTGTTATTATGGCTTGTAAAAAGTGAGCAATCCTATCATAGGAATTTATCTCTTGTAATCAATACAAAGGATCCACCACTCATATGTATACATATCAATTCTTTAAACAGAATATTTACTACCATTTTATTTCTAGTTGACAAGCTCCTGAAACTTATGAGAATCTTACAAGGTTATGTTGATAATGGTGACTATCAGCAAGATATTCCAGAGAAGATTGCAGATGAACATGAAATGTCAACTGTGTATGTCCTACAGGATTGAACTGAGATTCAAATACTAACTTCTGCCATGAGTAAGATTGTGCACTGTGCAGAACTACATGAAGAAATTGGGTGTTCTTACTGCACATCAAAATGGACTTACAGCAGATAAGAAGGCTTTTGCTATTGTCATAATATTGCAAGACAATCCTTTAAGTAGATAGGGGGCAAGGTTAGTCCAAGAAAAACTTGCCAATCAATCTATACATGTTCCTTGGTGAGCTTTTCAATATTATTACATCTTCATTTACTGAATACCATTATTAGCAATCAAAACATAAAGTACCAGCAGGAGCAAGATCCAACTGGTGCAGCTACACATCATCCAACCACCTGAAAGGTTCATCATTATGGATTATGGTCAACTGGTTCAAATAAGGAATGGTGTGTCTGTGAGCATGAGAAGATATTAAATTCAATGGGCATTGCAATTTGGGGAGCTATTGACAAATATAGCTGCATGTAATAGGGCTTTGGGCATGCCAAATCCTAGGATTGCAGAAATATCACCTGCTTTATTTCTTGACTTGTAAAGGAAATAGGATGCAAGTTCCTGCATAATTTTGTTTATTCTTCATTAAACTTATCCACTTCTCTAGGAATGCTTTAATAACTACTATTGATGAAGGAAATGAGCTTGGACTGATCATTCCCTTCATCACTACACTCAGATATTTACCACATGCTGAACATATGCTGGATTATACTAATACTACACATTTAATAGGCACAAATTTCAACCATTCTTTTCTGAAGAAGAATGCAAGAAAGGGGATGGTGTCCAATCTGGGAAAAAGAACTTGGAAATTTCATTCATGAATGTAAAACTGGAAGGTTCAGAGCTGGTTTTGTTGAAAGCAATGAAATTCATGAAGTCTTTATCCTCCCCCCCTGACCCTATTGGACTCTGATTGGACTCTGATTAGTCTGTTGAACTCTGATCAGATTTGATTAGATTTTAATGAGACTGAGATGGCAGTTTGAGTAAGCTGCCATCTCAGTCCAATCAGAGTCTGATCTGAGTCCTAGGATTTTGATCAGAATCTGATGATTCTGATAGGAATTGAGTCTGATCAGACACATATATCTCATGTGATAATTCCTGTAGCAGTGAGAATTGAACTTAGAGCTTCTTCATTTGGCTTACATAAAAATAAATGTGATCTATCCAACTGAGCTATAGGCCCATGCAAAGTTTTATTTCAAAATGTTTATATATATTCTAATTGCCAATATCTGCATATTATTGATTACATTGCACACTATATATAGATTTTAGGGTCTATTTTTGCTTACATAAAATTTTTAAAATTTTGTCCTCAACTGAGTTATTTTTAATCAAATTATTTAGTTCAATTTGGGACTTATTTTGATTTATTTCGACTTAAAAATCATTTAAAAATTCAATACAATGATAAAAAAATATCAAATAAAATATGAATATTTAGATAGTGAATTTACACATATATTAGTGAAACAACAATGCTTAGGTAATATCTTTGTGAGGAGAAAATTAATTTTTAATACTCACCTGTCATGCTGTCCTAATATGATAACTATATAGTGCATGACTTCCAATGGACTAATGGCTCAGTTGGTTATATTACTCCAAATAATGCTTACATGAGCTGAATGAGGAGGTTGAGGGTTCAATCTGTTGGAAAGCATCTTTTATGCACTTTTATTTAACTTTAAAAGTTTAAGAAATTATTCCTATTGAACTCTGATTGGACTCCCATCAGACTCTGATCAGACTTTGTTCACTTCATGTGCAAGTTGACAAGTTTAATCTGAGTCTGATCAGTCTGATTGGAGTCTGATTGGAGTCTGATTGGAGTCTGACAGTCTGATCAGACTCCAATAGGACAGGGAGGGGATGTGAAAGTATTATATATGTGTCTGTTTCCTGCTCATCTTTGTCAAGGTTGATGTTGCTGTCAAGTGGTGTGGTGACTGGGTTGGCACCTTCAAGTCCACACTTGGTGAGTAAAGAGTTGATATAGTGTGTTTGGAATAATGAAATTTGGTTGCTAAAATTGTCTCACAAGATCTTGATGCACAGAAGCATTGATGGTTCACCTAGATTCTTGATGTCAAAGTGTGATCCTAATTCATATTCTATGTGGTCTGCTTTGGCTGGTTCAATGGTAAAAGAGAAGAGGACATCCACCCATACAATTACAATTGAGAATTTGGGTCCTTCACCTTGCATATAACAGCAGTAGTCTGTTTTGAGCTGTGTGAATCCAAGCTCTTGCATAGTTTGTATAGCCATGTTGAATTCACAGTACCACAAATTGCTGGCTTGCTTGAGTCCATAGAGTGTATGCTGAAGTCTGCAGATGTGCTCTGTGCCATTGAGGTATCTAGGTGGTTGCTTCATTTATATCAGTGAGTTTCCTGTTTAGATAAGCACTTTTGACATCCATCTGACAGATATGCCATCTGTTTATTGAAGTGAGGGTGAGCATTGTGCATAGCAAGTTGAAGTGCATGGCTTGTGCAAAGGTGTCATTCTCATTGTAGTCAGTCCTAGGTTTCTGTGAGAATCCTTGCACTGCAAGTCATGCCTTGTATTTGATTGCCTTGCCATGCTTGTTCTTCTTAGAAAACACCCATTGACATCCTATAGCCTTGTGTCCTTCTGGTAAGTCCTCCAGTATCCATGTCTTTATCTTTTCCAATGATTTGAGCTTGTCTTTGATAGCCTCCTTCCACTGGGCTCCTTTGGTGCTCAAGTTTATGGAAATCATGATCCACTTGCATCATGTGCATCTATATGGTGAGTGGTCATGGCAATTCAGATTCTTGCTGAGTATCTGTTGCTGTAGATTTGAGCTCAGGGGAGGTTTGCAAGGTGGGAATGTTTTATTGCTCCTCCTCAGCTTGCAAACCAGGTAATTCTATTATAGTTTCAAGTTCCCATGGCTCTTCTTTCTTGTTGAAAGTGATGCATGAGATCTTGATCTTGCATGTCACCTTGTTGTAGTACTGCACTGATTTCAATCCATCCATAAAATCCTACAAAAACCATCTTTTTTGACTTTGGTGCTAATTTTGACCTTGTTTTGCTTTTATCTAGTACCCAGACTACCAAACTTCACAGGTGTGCAATGCTGGGCTTCTTGCCCATCCAGACCTTGTAGGGGGTTTTACCTTCCAGTGCATGTGTTGGTGCTCAATTTCTAAGGTGTGCTACATGTATAACAGCCTCATCCCACATGAAAGTTAATAACTCTTTGTCAATGAGCATAGCTTGTGCAAGTTTGAGTAGTGTCCTGTTGAAGTGTTCTGTGACTCTGTTTTGGGAAGGTGAGTAGGGTGCTGTTGGTTCAATAATAATTACCTTTTCTGCCACCCACTTGGTTAATTTTGTGTTGATTAGCTCCTTCCCATTGTTGAAACAGATGTATTTTAGAGTCCTTTCAAACTTTTTTTCAATCTTGGCAATATATTTGCAAATCTGGTCAAAGGCCTCATTCTTGGACTTCAGAAAGTGAACTGTGAAAAAGTAGGTGCAGTTGCAGGTGAGTGAGATGTAGTACTTCTATTGTCCTATTGATTTCACATGTGCTGGCCCCTAGACATCATTCATAATCCTTTCACTAGGTGTGTTCAACATATTTTGAGCCTCTGCTGGAAACAGTCAATCTTGTTTGGCTTAAATACAAACTTCACATGATCAAGATGGGATTATGGATTTGTTGATGGTAAGTCCTTCCACCATGCCTTCCTATTTAAGTCATTTTAGGGGACTTATCAAGATATGACCAAAGTGCCAATGCCACTGGTCTGAAGAAAACTTCTGTGTTGCTGCAAGGTTAGCACACACCTGTCCCAGAAGTTCTGTGTATGTGTTGAGAAGATACAGCCTATTGATGAGTCTCTCTTTCCCTGTGACCTGGTTATTTCTGTCATTCAGAATGCTGATTCTGGATTTGAATTCTACATGTCCCCCTCCCTCCTCAAGCCTAGAGATTGAGAGAAGACAATTTGGTGCATCTAGCACATGCAGCACACTTCACAAAAGGTGCTTTATCAGTTTTCCATTTATGGAAAAATTGACATAAACAATTCTGCATCCCTGAGAATTCATCAGAGTAGCACTGAGTCCCTGATTGTGGAGTTATGAAGTGGAGCATAATTTTGGAATGTATCTTGAGCTGTGCAGATATGAAAGTACCAGAGTCAAGAATCCAGTTATATCAAGAAAATTCATGTGAGTTCCCCTTTGTGCTGGCCATGTATGAAATATTATTGAGATCCTTTTTAATGTTCTCTGATGCCTGATTAGCACAATGTTTCCTATTTGGACCCCTCCTTCCTTTCAGCCCTTGCCCCTTGTGTCTGCCACCCTTAGCCTAGCAATTCTGTGCAATGTGTCCAGTCTTTTTACAATTGTAACACTCCTTTGATGAGTTGTCAGGTGATTTTCCTTTGCCATTATTTCCTTTTGCCTGTAATGAGACTCCTCCTGCAGATGTCTAAGTTCCATCCTTTATGGTGTCAATAATCCTCAAGTAAGATGGCAATTAGCTCATGGGATTGAAGAGTTGGTTTGTTGCCAGATGATGCTAGATATGCTGATGTTTAGTTGTCCCAGCTCTTGGGTAGAGAGGTAATCAAAATCATGACAAAATCATCATCTGAGACCTTGCTTTCCATAAGGTGCAGTTCCTCCTGCAGTTTCCAAAGCTTGGAAATATGTTCCACCATATCAAATCCTTCCTCTGCCATCATCCTGAATAATGCATACTGAGTTGCAAGCACTCCTAGCTTGCCATGGGATTCCTTGACCAAGGTGAGCTGCTCCCACATAGCATTTTCTGTGTTAGTGCTGATGGTATGGATCATTTCTGCATCACTGATGCTAAGCTCTATTCTTGTACATGCCTTGGTGTCACCATTGAGCCACTTCATCCTTGCTGTTTTCTTGCCTGCTGTTGGTTTTGCTGGGTCAGCTGATTCTCAAGCCTTATCACCAGTGGATGATGGGAGAATGAGAAGTTGGTCAACCTTTGTCTGTCATGCTAGCAGAAAGAGACTGATATTCTGAAATTCCTTTCTGTCATATCCCATTTGCAACACTAAGTCATACCTCCTAATCTTGTTACAACCTCCAGGAACTTGCATGTTGACCACTGGGAGACTTCAGCAATACCTTGGCACATTATTTGGAACTTTCATCATACTTCATTTGTACACTCCATTATCTTCATTCTTATCTCCATTATTATTTCCTCATATAGTATTCACCTCATGGTCTCATTCCTTATGATATATTCATATGATCCTTTCCATTCCATTATCTTGCTTAGTCTTATTGTTCTCACTACATTCTCTCAGAGATCTCCACATGTACTTGTATCATGGGAGCACCTCCAAGCCTTGCTACTCTTATCATTTCCTTTTGGCACTTAGTGCCAAGACTCAATAATTAGTATTTAAG
>JASFDE010000415.1:0-13412 GCA_036937135.1 Nidula niveotomentosa | reverse complement strand
TATAGGAATTCAATATATTCCCCGTAAACTATGGCAGAAATACAAAGGAAAGTTCTGGATTCCTTGGAATCCAGAGCCGCCGCGCGAGGGGGTACCTTATAATCCTTGGATTATTCAGAATCCATGAAGTCACGGGAAAATAATGTAATCGTCAATATTTTTAAGGATTATTGTAAACTTTGGAATACATTTGAGAAATCCAGAGGAATTCCAGCGGGAGGTTTTTCCTGATGTCGTCTGATATCATCATATCCAAATGACTCATGGTAACAAAGGCAATATTTTGCCTATCACCCAATACTGTGCGGAATGTGACCTCAATAGGCTCAATAATCCCTACCATACCACAAAAACACCATTGCTCATCCTACAAACCCAAACTGGATAACCAATCTGCAACAAATGCCTGCTGAGCCCGCCACCATCCTCTCTCAACGTACTTCCCTACTCCAAATAAGAGAATCCGGCGACGCTACGTAGATATGGTGCTACAACGACTGTGGCACTCCTGGTGCTCTGCGCCTCTTCCCTGTCGCCAAACTCCTGCACAAGACCCGCACCAAGATCCTCCTTTACGAGTGGCCCACGGACCTGGACATGCTGCGCAATGGCAGACGGTTGTACACATCCGTGCCGCCCTCGATGCCCTGCTACGCAGCACTATCGCACGTGTGGGAAGCCAGCCCACTTCTGCACGCATCGCCAATGCCGCGAACAGACCATTGCGCATCGATTGTGGTGGTCCAGGCAGATACGTGCACACCATCACCTGGCTAGGTCTTGTACAAGCTGCAACAGCGGCTGCACATTTTAGATGCAAGTATCTCTGGCTCGACTTGCTGTGCCTCAACCAAGTCTCGCACGAGGATAAGGCACTGCAGATCCGCAATATGGCATGCATCTACACAAATGCAGCAAAAGTGATTGTGATGCCTACTGGCATAGTGGCTGCACAGGGACTGGATGCGACGTCTACGTGGATGCAGCGCGCATGAACATTCCAGGGGGCGATACTATGCTTTAATACCGCTGTGCTCATTGACTGGCCGCTGGCAGGGTTGTTTTCGATGGATATAGGTAGCAGTGGTGTCAGTGTCGACAAATTGGACGACAGGGTGGGAATTGTGGGGTTGGATGAATTGTTGGTGATGATGCCAGGGAAACCATTTGAACCCGGTTTGTTGACGATGGAGAAGGGCAGGTCAGTGGAATGGGAGCTAGAATTCCCGTTTCGATATTTGGGAGATGACAAAGCGGGGCTGGACGCACTGAATGCAGGGATGAGGACGGTGCACAGGGCAACGCCGTCGAACTCCGACAACAGTACAGACGACGATGGTGATACCACGTAGTATGGGGATGACAATGTGGATCATGGTGAGGACGATGTTGGAAGTCAGGATGGCGATGAAGCCCGGAAGGATCTTTCCGACAATGAATCCAAAAGCAATTCGCTTGAGGGTTTGCAGGAAGTGCAAGACGATGGCTCTGATGAAGAACACAATCGCTCTGACGACGACAACGACGACTCCACATACAGTTACATTGACTTTAATGCACCTGCAAGTCTGCATATTGCCGCGTGGCGTAGCATGTGGCTTTGTACATCAATGAAGCCCCAGGACCTCGTCTTCAGCATGATGCACTACCTCGGCGTATCTGTTGCCGTCTCCTGCAAGCGGCCTCTCGAGGAGCTCATCTTCGAGCTGATTTCCAAAAACCCCCATCCAGGCGTGGTTGACCATCGGGTATGACATTCCCGTGAACCCTAAATCAAGCTTTCTTCCGATCCTTCTAACCTTCACGCCCAACCCCCCGCCCATGTACACCATTGACAGCGTCATCGAAATTGCGATTAAGGACACTTCAACAGCAGGAGGGCACCTGGTGTGTGCGCAGATGCTTGAGGTGAAGCAATTCAGCCCTCCAATGCGGGGTCAAGCTGATCCGTCATTCTATGACTCTGAAATGATCTTGTCATGTCCGACGCTGGACTTCAACGCCGAGTGTCATTTCAAGGGCCGCATGGGTAGTCTGGTCGTTGTCATCGGCAGATCGATGAAGGATCCACACGGGTTTGATGATGAGGTAGAGAAGGGGATTCCATTTGTACATCTACTTGCAAAATCAGAGATGCATGGGACTTAGCAAAAAACCGGCTCGGGTACCCTGGACGAACCGCTTTTTAAAAGGAAGGAGTACAAGCACGGCGTTGTATGGCGGCATTTATGGGTCGGCGGAGTGGGCCCAGCCGCAGAGCTGAGGGAATGCGATTGTAATAGGGGGGACTCACAGAGGCGACTGGATGACAACACTGAAGCCCCAGAGGCGCAAGATGATCTCGATGAAGCACTAATCATGGCTGCGTCAAAGGCCAATGAACATCTTATCTGCTCACTGCTCGACAAAGAGGCAAACATTAATGCAGCCGGAAAATCACACAAAAGAACGGCTGCCCTTTACAGGCTGCCTGTCGCAATGACAACCCGCGCATCGTGCGCCTACCGAGTGACGAATATGGCGCCGACGTCAACGGGTGCGAACCATGGCAGTATGGCACAGTACCGCAGACAGCATGCAGCGGGCCTTTTGAGCGAGTAGTGCGTACACTGCTCGAGCAGGGCGCAGATGTCAATGCACCCGGGGGTCCAGATGGCCCAGCCCTCCATCTCGCTGTCGACGATAAACACCTCTTGCAGCTCCTGCTCGACCATGGCGCAAATGTGCATGCAATCTCAGAGGGCCAGGGGACAGCCCTTATGGCAGCAGCGGGGCGGGGCTCTGAGACTTCGGAGGATGTTCTCCAGATGCTGCTGAACTGTGGAGCCGATATCAATGCGACGGACGGCACATACACCGACTACAACAGCAATGGTAAGGCATTCTGCACTCTACTCCAGATAACTTGCAACAGTGGTACACTCCGGCTGGTCCGCTTTCTCGTAGCGAAGGGGGCAGATGTAAACGTCTGCGCAGAAGGCGGGAGCTATTATACGGTACTACAGGTGGCAGCCCAAGGCGCCACATCGTTGATCTGTCAAGAACTCCTCAAACATGGCGCAGATGTACACACAGAAGGTGGGTACTATGGGGATGTACTACAAGCAGCAGTGGCGGGAGACCGCGACGAACTTTCAGAAGAAGTGGTGCGCCTTCTTGTTGAACGTGGTGCGGATGTAAACACACACAATGGGCACTATGGCAACGCGCTGCAAACCGCGGTGGCAGCAAGCACGCCTCACATCAAGACGGTGCGGTACTTGCTCGAACAGGGTGCAGACGTCAATGCGGTGGCCGGGTATTGGGGTACGCCATTGCAAGGGTCATTGGCAGCGGACAACTCCAGTCTCGAAGTGGTTCAGCTGCTTGTGGACCACGGCGCGGATGTCAACACAGCGGGTGTGGGATACTATGGACGTGCCCTGTCCGCCGCTGCTGCCCACGGAAATAGTCCAGCAGAGAAGATGGGGACCTTTTCTCCTGGCTGCTGCTCGAGCATGGCGCAGATGTCAATGCGGTGGGTGGGCATTACGGATTCCCTTTGCAGGCTGCAGCGAGCGCATGGCGGCTGGATGACCTTGGACTGGAAGCAGAAGTGGTGCGGTTGTTCATAGCACAGGGAGCAGATGTTAATGCTCGTGGGGGATATTATGGGACTGTTCTACAAGCTGCGGCTGCGAGTCCGCGATCTAATGTACGCGTTGTGCAGGCACTTCTGGAAAACGGTGCTGATGTCATAGCAAGAGGAGGAAAGTTTGGGAGCGCGTTACAGGCTGCTGTACATGTAGGCGTAAGGAGTGCGGAGATCATTCGGCTGCTCGTCGAAGCTGGAGCAGATGTAAACCATGTGCACGAAAGGTATCGAGAGACAATATTCGAGGCATTGCGGCGCTAGCATGCCAATGCAAGGAAGGCGACTGAGGACGTCGCGTAGATGGGTAGTCCTAGTATTGTGTTGAGTCATGGAAAGTAATGCCGGTAATTAATGTAGTGGTACTGTGTCGTATGTGCACACTGCATGTATCGCGGGTTCAACTTCTTAGGCATCTCGTAGAAAAACAAAGCTATCGCCAAGGCTTAAGATCGTCGTATTTCTATCGCTTAGTCCTATGAGCAGCTAATAAAAGGTTGTACTGAGTGCGCCAGCCAACGCGACTCCCGCGATACCTTACTCCCCACCGACACGTTGCTCCAAACTGAGAGTTTAGACGCCCTACTTCCCGCGGAAATCCGTGAGTTGCGATAGACGTTATAGATGTCGTCTGCGCCTTCCTGTTCATTGTTCGTGGGTGAGCTCGGGCGGAAACAAGCACTGACATGATAACAATGATAAGACTGGGATACCTCGGAAGGATAATGTATCGAATTCAAAAAGCTATATTCGAAGCTTCCACACCTTCGGACCAACGAGTACGTGTGGGAGTATGTGTTGGATGGTTTCGTCGAGTTCTCCCACATCCCACGCATCCAATGCCTGTTTGTCACTGCCAGCCTCCATGACAATGACATTGCATAACTGGGGGCCGCCAGGAGCTGCTTCATCATCGTACGCAGAGGCTATGTACTTATACGCTCCTCGGTTTATATTCTCGACGATGAGGATGAGGAAAGCATTCACATCCGGGTCGTTTCGGTCGAGATCGAAAGCTTTGGCAATTAACCCACGGTCAATCTTGAATCCTTTAGCATACTTCTGAGGAAACTCCATATTTATCAAGACCATCAGCTCTGAGTAACACAGGACCGTGGCTTGCTGTGTGCTCACCATATGAAGCCGGTTTGTAGCACGACGTGGGTACAGTCAACACTGACAATGATAGTGACAACATAACAATCCCCAATGCCATCAACGACAAATAAAGTACTGCCTCATGCACGTGTTGTCTAAATAACGCCTGCCAGTAAGCTTATCTCGATACGAGACTATTCCGTTCTCCTCTTCGACGCGGCCTATGATAGCCATATCCTGTTGTAAACTAAGGAGTTTCATTTGTCCCTATTTTTCCCGTCCGCAATCCCCATCTAGCATAACAGATTGCTCGGTAAGTGTACCGAGCTTTTTATGTGCTCTCGTTTGGCTTATTAATTAATTAGTTGCAGTGACTGTCGTTGGCGAGGACGTTCATCCATTACTAAATACTTGGTGCCGAGATTTTCCTCTCATTCGGTAAGTGCTATTTGCTTCAATATAAACCATTGTAATTCACCAATGCAATGCCGGTAGTCTTGCACTCATCCTTGACTGATTCATCCATCTTCACCGTACATCTGATATCCTGAAGATGCCGGCAGTACTGCAAACTACACCATCCCTAAAGTATATCCTTCATGCTTCTCTTAAGCCGGAAGCACCTCTCGAAGATATTATGTATCCTGTTATCTCAGAGTTCCTTTCCGAACACAAAGTGCCCAAGGAACGCTTTGTGATTTACCCGCAGCTTGGCTTACCATGGAAGCCCAATAAACCGCAAGACCGCCGGGCAGAAATTCCCGACTTTGGTATCGGAAATTTCGATCTTGAAATGCCCCCTCACTTCAAAATTCGTGTCGGTGCTGAAGCCAAGCGACCGCTTCAGATTATGTTGGACTTGCCGAACCCCACAGACATTGAAGATAATGATGATGTCATGGTTGAATTTCATGAACTTTACTTTCAGGCCGAAGACCAGGCAAAGTCAGCATTTAAAGGGAATGCTAATCTCTTAATTCCAATGCCTTTCTTTCTCTTCATTGGCCCTTATTGGACTGTGGTCTATTTTGGACCCTTTAATGAAGCTGAACTCAGTGTTCGGACACATAAACCCTCTTCCAGTGGAGACTTCAAGGCATCTTATGAAGCACAAAAGCGTCTGAAGTCACCTCCTAAAAAATTTCCTCTTTACCTTCTAGGCACAGATGCATCAAAGAACATGATGGAGATGGTGATCGATTCAACTGATTCAGCTGCCATACATCTGAGGGTTGCAGCAATGAATTTTAATGGCAAGTTACTTTTTTTCCAGGTCCACTGCTCTCTGAAATCTCACTATTAAATAGGATAAATAAATGAATATGTGCTACCTGATTTTCATGTTATACCTACATTTATGTTCATATTAGAGCCTCTTGTTTCATATTTTCTTTCCCTTTCAACTTGAGCTCACTGCCTATCCTCAAGGCATGCTCACTTTCCCATATCAATTAGTTGCAATGTACCGCAGCCAACTACAGCTTTTTTTTTCCGCCGTCACTTCATTTTACATTCCTCATGACTATTCCTATCCTTTTTTGCCTTTCTGATATTTGACTCGTTTTTCTCCCTTTACAGTATAAATAATTCTCATACTCTCTGTACTACCTAGAAGACATTCCATAGCAATCCTATCGCTATTTTTCAGTCTTCAAGATCCATTTTAATTGTCTCTCATTTCATGCTCAGTTTCTCGTCGGTTTTGGGTATGCTTCCCACGAAGCAATTGTTAACTCTTGCTCAACTTGGGAGCTATCAAGCTTTTGTGAGGTCCGAGACTACTTTCTCTATTATAAATTTAACTGAATCTGATATGGCATAGGCTCGGCGGCGACTCCCCCTCCGTCTCCTGCCCTCCTCCCCCGCCAACGCGACTCCCCACTGAAAACCGCGACACCTTACTCCCCACCGACACCTTGCTCCAAACTGAGAACATAGACGCCTTACTCCCCGCGGAAACCTGTCGGTGCGTGTACCGCGCTGGACCAGCTTGTTGAGATCGCTTGTCGCCTGGACAGATTTAGCGATCTTTTCAGCTAGAAGAGAAGGTTAGCCAAGGAGCGTGAACATTACAAAGAATAACTTACTGAATTCCATGAGCTGGGAGCCAACCGCGTGCGATGAGAATAGCACCGACGTAGAAAAGAAGAGCTTCTGCAAGATGGATGAGCCCACTGGCGACACCGTACGTGCATCCCTCCACAAAGGCGCCTCTCGTCCCAGTGGAGAGTGCCTTATCAACGGCATCGTTGAATTGAGCCAGGAATACGCTGTCAAAAGCCATTGAAAGTGTACCGCGGGTATTCGAGATGGCCTGTAACGACCGTTAGTCAAAGTCTATAAGCTAAAGTTAAGAAAACGTACATCGTAATAGCCTCTCGCGATCTCTTCCCTGGCCCGCTTGTTGGGCACCTCGCACTTGGCGACAAGGCGAGTCTGGACGGCCATGGTGATAACGAAAACTGGCGCAATAGCGAAGCCAACGAGAGTCAATTGCCATCCCCTGATGAGAACCCACACGAGGCCAACGCGAGTGTAACAACGACGACAAGACATTATTCCCATACTACAGCGATCAAGTTCCTTGCATAGTCTCCATCCTTCGCCAATACCTGTACCAAGCGCACCGGCGCATTCGCCGTGCGATCAAACCACTTCTTATCTTGCGCCAGGACCTTGCCCCATGCGCTCTTGCGCACGCGGGTGACCTAAGCCATGCTGCATGTCTCCATGATAAAGTACTTGAGGCCGAGAAAGATGCCATCGAGAGAAGCAATGCCCAGCACGAGCCCGCCAAAATGGTTGATGACGTCGCTATCCTGTGCGCCAGTGGAGACCTCAAAGAGAAGCCGCGAGAAGAGGAAGGAGAAGACGGATGTCGTGGCGCCGCTGGCTATACAGATCGCGAGCCCGAGGAAGAAGAGCGGCTTGCGCAGGATGGAAGGGTAGATCGTGCGCATGAGATCCAGAAGGCCGGACAAGGCTCGTCAATCTCCTCATCCTGACTGGTGCTGCAACTAGTCCTTCGACCCCGCCTGATGCACAGTGACCTGCCTGAGCGGGACGACCTTCTCCCCATCCCACCGTGTGCGCTCCCTCGCCGTGCGCCAGTTCCTTGCCGTTGCCCCACTGCACTCCACCGCGTACTTCTCCTGCTACTGCTCGTGGCGGTTGAAGTGAAATGTTGGGGTGGCGGGGAAGAACTGCAGACTCAAGCGATGACTGGCAACGGTGTATGCCGGGCGCGGCTCCTCCATCTCTGGTATGTCGACGTGGATGCTGGACGGGCGGCGCGGACGCGGGGGGGATTCCGCAATGTCGGAGGGCACGAAGCGGTTGACGCGGTACTCGTGCCTAGCGGAGGCAAGAACGGCGGGGGGCGAGGCGGGGTAGACGGTGTTGCGCGCTGTGGGGTTGCCAGAGGTGAGGTCAGCGACGACGTCAAACATTCAGTTCCCGAACGTCAACGGGCGCGTGATCGCCACGCTCCGGTGCTTCGGCGCAGCATGGGCCTTGCTCGATGACGTGCCCGTGCCTGAGCACATATACGAAGTCTGTGTCCGCGATCTGGGAGAGGTCGTGCGTGAATACGACGGTAGCTTTGACGGCCCCTCAGCGTTTGATGGCATCGAAGACGAGGATACGCAAGATGGCGTCGAGCGCGGACGTGGCTTCGTCTACCAAATATAATATTAGTTAACACTCGTACAAAAATGGACGGAAGACATACCAAGAATCAAAACACTCGGATTCCAAATCCCAGCTCTTGCAATCGCCAGCCTCTGTTTCTGGCCCCTACTCAATCCCACTCCTCCGGCACCACCCCCATGGATAGTCTCGTACCACTTCGGCAGGTACCTGACAAATTTATGCATTAGCGCCGCGCGGAACGCATCCTCCACTCCCCTTTTCCCGGCCTCTTCTCTCCTCCCCGAGCCCGAAAGACCCAGGAGGGCGTTCTCATAGATACTTTTGCCTTCAAGGACGACGCCGCCTCCACCCGGTGACATCGGGGCATGTGCCAAAGTTGTTGGGGTGGGTGGTGCCTCAGTCAACGAGCTCGAGAAGCGCGGCCATGGCAAACTTTCCCTTGGCCGGGGTAATGAACTGTGGAATACACATCTGCAAGTTGCTCATCGCGATGAGGCAGGCCCAGACCACGGCCATCACGTCCCCTGCGCTGACCTTGCCCTTGCGGACGAGCTTCGCGCCAAACCAGAAGCCTTGCACGAACATCGCCATCATGACAAACTGCGCGAAGGCGCTGGTGGTGCCCCACACAATGTTGAGTCTTCTTGCGGCAACGTCGAGGTGGGTGAAAGCCTTGTCTGCGCGCGCGCCCTCATGCAGGGCAGCGTTGAGCGCCTTGACGGTGGTGATGGCTGCGGTGGCGCGATCGACGAGGGTGGCTACGAGGCCAGTGTGCCGGCGCTCGACGGCGAGAAGTGGAGAGGCAATCGCTTGGGAAAACCTTTGGATGACCGACACGGCGGAGAAGATGAGGAGGGTGACTGCCCAGGACCTCTAGAAGGCGAGGACAAGGTGATGGTGAGGTATTGCAGCAGAGTGCTGGGGGCGAGGGAGGTAGTCCTCCTCACATCGTCTGTTTCACTGCGTAACATGTCAGTAGGTTGAACAGGAGTTGGTTGGGTCAAATTACAAACCGGGTGAATTCAGTCACAAGGCCACCAGCGCCCATGGGCCCGTCCTCGGCCTGCACGGCCGCAGACTCCTGTGAGCCCATGTGCATATCGAACCACATTATATCCTTCTCCGCTATGCCCTCACATACGTGCTTCCTCAGCTGCATGACGTGGGTCTCCCTAGTCCATATCCACAAACTGCTCGTGAGACTGCCGAGGGAAGGGAGCCCGCGGCAAGCCCAAGGAGTTCGAGCACGGCAATGCCAATTCCACGGAAGAAGGTGTCTTTGTCGGTGTGCGTGGGTGAGGCTAAAGGGAAGGAGGCAAAGGCGTCCAAGGCCTGGCCAATGACGAAGGTCATGAAGGGGTCGATCCCGCCTAACACGAGGGAGGTAAGAACTGCGGAGAGGAGAAGGAAGTGTCGCCGGGAGAGAGGGAGATGAGGTGGTGGATGGTCGGAGTGTGTGCGAGGGGTAGAACCGCGATCTTCATTGGGGAGGTTGGGTAGGAGGACAGCACGCGCGGAGTACATGGGGTCGGGGGAGCAGGAGAGGGCAGTGAAGCCACGCCAGTGCTGGGCGTGGCGACGCAGTTTGGCACTAGTGGCTGGGCCGGGGCGCACAGCGCGTCCGCGCTCGTCGGGGTTCAACCAGTTGGGCTCCTTGTGGACATCGCGGCCGTCGATCGCTACCTAGGTGACGAGGTCGCCCTTGAGCACGGCGCTGGAGGCGAGATAGTCCATAGGGTCGGAGCTGCTGAGCCGCGGGGGTTCTCGATGCGGGTGCCGGGCCGCGGACTTAGGCGGTGTGCTTGGATCCAAGGTCTCGGGGACGCGAGGGGAGGGGTGGGGGGAGGGGGGATTGAGAGTGAGCAGGATTGGCAGCGAAGCGCCTAAGTCACAAGAAGTATGGGAAGAGGAGCGTGAGCAAAGACTGCACAGGAATGGTATTAGAGGAACGCCTCTGCTGCCCTGGACGAGCATACTCTGCCGTCCTCACGTTTAAGTTGATGAAAAAGAGAATTGTTATATTCAAGTTGCAGCTACTACATCTTATGAAAAAATCGAACATTATATCAACGTCGGGATATCTTTCTTACAGTTTTCGACGAATTCGCCAAACAAGGATCGATTAATGTTAAAGGAAGGTCTGGTTCCCGCACTATTAACGGGATGACGGAGTTGCCTAGTACAACTGAAAGTTGCGCTATCGACGTATGTACAACAAGCATGGGTAGCGTTTGCCCGAGATCCCGAAGGCGGATTGCTGGAGTTCGGGTGGCCGCTGTATGATCCCAATAGCGCAAGTCTTGTGCAGATTGGTGGTATTGTTAACCAAACTGGTGCAATCTTCACGCAGGGCACGAAGCTGGATGCCAGTTGTGCACATGCCGATATGTTAATTTCTGGTTCATCCCAATTATCTGCCTTGTTCAATAGCAATATGTAAATTGGCTTCCAACCTATACGCAACTTTACTCGTGATTGTGAAGTTCGTTGTAGAGGTTCTCCTCACCTCGAATGAGAATAAAAACATATTTCATAAATGCGAAGAACGGAGGAGATGAAGCCAGAAGACGATAGATGCATTGTGCTCAAGGTTACGGAAGCAAGGAGATCAACTAAAACCCTGCGCTCGTCAAGATCATCTAAAGACTTTTTCTATCCGAGTTGCAAATATTAACGGAAAACTGCAAATACATTTGTAGATAGGATTCATGCAGAGGGTCAATTGATGTCGCAAGCGGATGCGATTGCGATAATACATACGGTTGCCGGTTATTGAACCCATGCGGCACGCCTTCTCCGAAATGAGTAACCCAGAATCCTATTCCATATAAAGATAATTTAATAACTAATATTACTAAAGTTGGAGCACCTTACGAAAGAGATGACCGTTGGCGTTGGCCCCTGAAGGGGGCAGGTAGTGAGGAGCGTGACGCTTGAATACGGGTGCGAGGCCTGGAGCCCAGCGAAAACCGGCTCTGGGCTCTTCTGGGAACCATGTTCATACGCAATTCCACTCGGGATCAAACTCGCTCCCACTTTTGCCTGCCGACAGACTAGAATGCGTTCATTAATGAATAATGAGGATGAGGGATTGATGAAGGTAACTCCTTTGGGACTAGCAAACATTCAATATGGACTTGCACATCCGTGAGAGTGCAGATATTTGAACGAGTGTCAACTGTTTAAACCACTAAGAAAGCAGATTTGTCTGGCCATCGATGCAGGCACTTACATGTAAAGCTCATCCAAGTTGATGGAGGCCTATTTTCTCGTTGTTGGACTCGACATGGTGTGCTCGAAGCGAACAGCCTATATATGTGCCATATTCAAAATGAATTTTGTCTGGGCCGAATTTTCCTCAACATGTACAACGTCATCAATAGATGTCCAAATTTACAGGATGAATTATCACAGGGGTTTGAGCAGCGTAGCGGGATCGAAGGCTGCAAACTGACCAGATTCTGACGGTGTGGAAATATTTCATTGGTCGAACAGGAGGTTAGAACATGCTTGACCTTCTAATCACGACACATTTGGATGCCTCCAAGAATAATCATACCTGTCAGTCTAATCGGTTCAAGTTTACGCAAGCCGAACACATTTCTTGTGATCAATGACAGGCCTCCGATTAATGTCGCTTGCTCGATCTAGCCATAATAATCGAAATAACGGACAAGCTGCCAGAGGTATAAAATGACGATTGTAACAACACCAAAAGACTCACTTCAAAGACCCGCAAGTCTACCCAACCCTGCCTAATATGAGATTCGCTTCTACAAACATTGTTTTCCTCTTTGCTCTTCCGCTAATGGCTGCTGCCGCCTGCCAACCTATGTGCTGCGATGCTGTTGTAGCACCAATTACACCCAGTGGACGCTTTGGCAGTAAGATTTCATTCTAATTCTATCCGCCTCTTTAGCGCTAACCGTCGATCAATCCACGCAGTCAACTGCATTCTGGGTGGCATCGACTGTGCTTTTGGAGGTCAAGTGAAAGCATGCTGCGAGACGCTGGTGCGTGTCCTCTCTATCATTCTTCAGTCAGTAAAGCTGAGAAATGATACCCAGACATTTAGTGGGTCAAGGAACGCGGTCGGGTGCCAATGAACTACCTGACCTTGACGCCGCCCGAAGAGGGAAGTTTGAAAGGATACATGCCCATAGCAGACAATAATGATAGTCGCATTTTGTTTGTAAATTGTGCAATCAATCCATGGTACTGAGCTCGATGCAACCTCAAGGAGCTGGCCATGCCGGAATATTGAATGTGCACTGTGGATAATGGGTAAGTTAGATAGTATTTGTCATCTTACAGATGGGCTTTTACACCTATGTACACTGTAGCTAGAATATTCTACTAGCAAGGGTTATTACATGAATACACAATAGCCACATTTGAATCCAATACTTCTTAAATGCAATAAGAGGAAAGAATGCACAATGAAATATATGAAGAAGGAAAGATAATGCAGTATTGACCAAATGATCATGTAACATATAAAAATTAATTATCTAAATGTATCTTAGTTGAATTAATGGATGCCAGGTGCTCAATACTTATTGTCATTGTATCACTAAGTCTTAGTAATTTCTATGTTGGCATCAGTTCTAGGTTGCTGTAAGGATCTCTATATATGTTAAAGGACCGATGGAACATTTTTTACATGCCTAATACATGCACAAGCAGTGACATAAATTCTTGTGCAAGCATCAAAATTTCTTGCACAACCCTCAAATGCATGCAAAAAGGTTCTGTGCAAAATCTTGCAACTTTGCACAGCTTTACACAACCTTGCGCATGCTGTATTTAGTGCTAATAATGTATAATAAATTGAGACGAGCTAATGTTTATATAAATCCACTGAAATGGTGCTCAAATATCCAATAGTTCTTCTAGGAGAATTAAAGATTGTTTAGCTATAATTTTTTATTCAATTAGTCTTTTTATTTTGAACGGTTTTTGGCTTTGGTTTGGTCGGGTTTCGGGAAGGACTACCTGTTTGACAACAGTTGACAGGGAGGTATTTGAATGA
>JASFDE010000414.1:0-13459 GCA_036937135.1 Nidula niveotomentosa | reverse complement strand
GTGCTTTTGTATCTCCCACTGGAGCGAGCGGCGGCGTGCACGGATATGGACGGGGCTAGACTGCCGGAGATGCTTGACCTGGGAGCGTGTTGCAGATGCACGCAAGCGGGAGAGGGGAGGCAAGTGCTCGCTATGATAACCTCTCCAGGTGACGACGAGGGCAAGTACCTCTCTTCCTCTGTTCCTTCCCTCGTCATACCCGTCTTTTAGTTTCTAATACTAGCCCCCGCTCGTAGGTCCGCATCCGCGTCCCCCAATGAAGAGTTGCGCGTAGTCCTAACCACGCATGCTTCTGGTCAATCCCTGTCTATCGGCACCGTCTTATACGAGCCACTGGACTATGCATGCAGGAGCTCTTCCTCCTCGGGGACGTTGTGGGACTCATCCCCGACCCGTCGGAGGGAGAAGACGTGTCTGTTCTGCTTGTCCACTCGATCAACTTCATTAGTGGGGTGAGGAAGGATGTTAGGGCTGGCCTTGGGATTCTGTTCGTACGTCCCTTTTGCATCTTTTTATTCCCTTGCGCTGACGATGTCCTCTTTTCTCCCATTTCCGCTGTTCTTGGCTATTTTTCCCTCCTGCCCCACGTTGACTCTAACCATGCACGATTGCTTGGGCATTCTGACACCTTCCTTTGCTCGCATCAACTCATTCCGAATTTGACCTCCTCATCTTCTACCTCCCCTCTCTACACTCAAACCTGCCTTATCTTTCCACCATATCAACTTTCTGTTTGCTTTCTTTCCTCCCTGCGTTCCTGCTCTCTCCTTCTCCCTCATTCGCTCCCTCCCAGCAAGCGCACGCCTCCCTCTACTACGCCTCAGACACACCACTCTCCACATGTGCTGTACATACCGCCATCTCCCATGAGCAAGAGCCCGTGGGTGGGGACCCAGAGCAACGCGCGATGTATCGTCTTGCGGGGGATGTGTTACCCCGCCGCGGGTTATGGCCCCATCGATGGCATCTCTACTCTCTCTAGCAACTCCATCTGTCAATTCTTCACCTCTACGCGACCTCCCCACCCATCGCCTCCTTCTCCCTGTCTCTCACCATCAACGTTCCCCACACCTGACCGATAGTGGTCTCTCCACAGCCTTCATGAGCCTGCGCCACTCGCCCGCGGGCTGCGGTATCTATCCGCCCTCATGTACAGGGGATACGAACAGTCTAGCTCGCCAAGCGTATTTTCTGGACCTATGGGAGCCAGAACGCCGTTGGGACGGCCTCAAACACGGAGCAACCAAACAGGTGGACCAGGAAGAGAAGAAAAGAGCCTTGACTTGTGAACAGGACAGGGCCTGGACACGTAGAGCGGGATGATTCCCCGTCAAGCATGCCTACTTTTGGCCCATAGCGTGCCCGTAAACCTTCCTCCCCCCTGCTAAACCTGCCCTCTTCCGCGTCCGCCCCATGAGTACCACGACGGAGCACTTCCTCGTTCCTGGCACAGCGCAAGCGCTGGCCGTGCTTGACGGCGCAGGAGATGTTGAGTCGGTCGCGAAAGTGCACGGAACCTCGTCAGACGTGGAGTTGAACTGGGTGTTGGATGACGAGTACGAGCGCGCTGTGGGTGTTGCACTGTGCCTCAGTAGGGGACAAGGAGGTGGACGTGCGTCGGCTGTTTGCCGTCGTTTGTTGATCTGCGCGAGGTCATGTTGATTAGGACGAATGAACGGTTAGGGTGATGTATTTGGCGCATCTGGAGAAATACTCGTTTGCGGTGGGGTATGTCTGAGGGCGCGGGGATGGTGGTGGTTTGCTGCATATCAACTCCGGGGAAGGGGACGGAGAGAACGTCATAGCTCATGAGGTTGACGTTGAATTGTTGAGGGAGGGCTTCGCATTATTGCTCGGACCTGATGCCAACATCAAATCGAGTACGCGATGTCGCCAGTGCGTCGAACCGAAAAGGATATATAGTTGAAACGTGCAGTCTATGAGATGAAGGGTGATCGGGATATGCGTGATGGTGGCTTTGGCTTTAGGGTTTGGTGCGTATCATTTTCTCCGCTTGTTATCTTCCTTTCATCTGTTCGTTTATGTCGTCTTCCTCGTCTCATGCCTTTGTCTTCTCACCTTACTCCTTGTTCCCAGTGTTACTCCTCTGGACTGCCTCCATCCTTTTCCTCCACGTTTATTCGTGCTCCACGGTGGCCCTATTCGAACCCCGACGTCTTTTCGTTCGTTTTTCCTTCTACTTGCTAGCCTCCTGCTTGCTAGCTTCCTACTCCTTACTAGCCTCCCTCTCCTTACTAGCCTCCTTCTCCTTACTAGCCTCCTTCTCCCTACTAGTCTCCTTCTACTGCAACTCGCCTCTTCGTCTGCCCACTTCTCCTATCGCTCCCTATCTCATTCCGGTGTGCTTCTGCTTCTGCCCACTCAGTTTTTCGGTTGTAATTTCGTCTTTATCTCCGTCATCCTGTTAATGTTCTTCTCCATATTCGTCTTCACGTTCCTCTCATCTTCATCTGGTTCATCAGCACCTTACCCTGCCTCAACTTCGTCTTCATCAGCTTACCTCTCCCGTACCCTTATCAGTCTTATTCCCGTGTATCTCTGTCCATTTACTTTTCAGGTCCACTTTGATTTCTTTCTTCGTCCCTTCGCTGTCGTATCTGTGCCCTTATATTCATCACCACGTTCATCTGTATCTTCGTGTTGGATATCTTCTGTCTTTCCATGTCCATCTCGAAGCTCGCCTGTCTTTCTAAGTTGAATTTCGTCTCTCTCCGTGTTCCTCCTTTGTTCCCCCGTCCTCGTCGCTTTCTTCTGCGGTCGCTCCCATTCCATCTCGATTCTCGTCTTCTCATGCCCCTTCTTCCTCCTGCATTTGCATCCCTACCACCTTCGTTCCTTCGCTTTTGTGTGTTTTTGTTCATCTTCTCCTTCGCCTTTCCTTTCTACTTTCTCGTGCCCTCCTTTTAGTGCTCCTCGGCCATTCTCCTTTACTTCATCCCTCTATCTCGTTCCCCCACTTCTTATCCCGGCCCATCATCCACTCAGCTGATCTCCATTTTCATAGAAATTAACTTGAACATCGTATGCTTCATACCCATGCTGGCCATGTGCCCGATGCAGACTTAACGGATCATACAGAGTGGCTGCTGCTGCGTACAGGGAAGTGGAAATATCCCTCTTTGCTCCAACCTTCTGCGCGTCTACGGTGCTGCGCTAGCTTGATCGTAGTGCCCGTTCAGCACCATATTCTTCCAGATGCGCACTAATCATGTGGAGATGCGGTCTGCACGCCCTACTGCTCTTGTTCGTCAGGTAGTGTGGGTTGATGTTGCGCTAACTCTGATGCTGCTGCTGCTGCTGCTGAGGCGGATGCCGTGTTTCCGGGATGGACTGACATCGTGCAGGATGCTGATCGTTAGTCACTTTGATCCATCGATGGCAGTGTCTGCCTATAATGTCGTTTGAGTACTCCTGGTGGGGATGTTCGACATGCGAGGCCCTAGTGCTGATTATAGCGGCAGTGGGGCTGAAGCTGTCTTTTTCGATTAGGGAATGGACCCATCTTGTGGGGTGCTGATGGTCATCCTTTTTCGTGGTATCGGTGGTGCCGCAACGCGTTGGCAATCTTGACAAGGTCTTCAGAGTCGTAGCTCCTAGTAAGGATATTCGACATGCGAGCTCCCTTATGCGTCTCAGTGGGGGTATTGTCGATATGATTTTCTCGCCGTGGAATGGAATCATGACCCGGGATGCTGGTGATGGTTATCGTTGTAGAAGATGCTGCTCGTGGATCCATTGGACGTCTCGATGGTAGCGCAAGTAATTCGAGCAGGCCAGCTCCAGGTTGTGACGTTGAAGATGCAGAAGATCCCTTTATTCAACCTTGGCCGCTTTATTTCGTCTGCTGTTCTCCCTCGAGGAGGATGAAGCCAGAATAAATCGGCTGTTTGACAGATGACTGTGTCTCGAGAGAGATAGTAACGAACTATCAAGAAGTCCTTCTAATGTTGCAGCTTGCGAGCATTCTCGAGATGGGAAGCCCCGTCTCCTTACACACGCGAAGACATTACTACTGTATTTTGACCGCAGGAGCTCATCATCTACTACATCTGCGTCGCCGCATTATCGAGTTACATCACCCAACCCCAGCGATCTCGTTAATCTACTTATCTCTCACCGAACTGTGCGCCGCTCGCACATGAATGCCACAGTTAGCGAATTTCCATACCTTTACGCCACTTTTTACCCTGTCAAGGTGATGTGCTAGAACATCGCGGTGATAAGACGCGGAGGCTCGCTTTCCTTCGTCTCATCAACGATCCCTTGCTCAAGGGTTCATGGCAGAAACTACATGCATATTGTCATGAAAGCTCACCCTGGTTTTCATTCGCCAATAAATGCGCTGAGATCGGGCAGAGACTGCTATAGGTACATGCAACGCCCCATGCACCATTTTCCAGACATGATGGAAGAGCTTGTATTCGGACAGCACTAGAAATTTTCTAGCCCTAGGATGCCTCGAGAGGCAGATTTCAGAGATCTATAACCTATCAATTGAATGAGTGAAAACCTCTTGCGGTGCTGGTTTTCAATACTGAGAGGCTCTGGCTGTGATCGTCTGGCTAAATGTACTCTCGGAACTGTGCAGAATAAGCCATTACTGCCACCAGACGCTCGATAACATAACCACCACATGTGCATGTGAAAATTTTCACGTTGGGATTTGTTAAGCCATTCTAGCTGTAGCCTCCTTATATCAGTCTGCAGGGCCATATTTTCCCTAAATTCGATAATTCAAGCGCTAGGCTTGTCTTGGCGAATTATTCCCTATCCAACGTGTGATTTGAACCCAGCACGGCCTGCACTTTGGAACCATGAAAATATCAAAGTCGTCTTGTGCTCTATCAATTCCGTCAGACTTGTGGCATGTTTTCATGTACATTCACTAAATAAAACCGCGAAATATGTTATGTAGGTAACGAAAATAGGTTGGGTGTCAACATTCAACCTATGGAGGAATTCATCCCAGTTAATTCCCCACGACCGCTGGTGCGAAAGTTGTATCGGCACCAGGAACTTCCCCATTTATGGGGCTCAGCCATTGCTTCCAGTCCTGATAACAGCTGCGTCTCTCGAAATGAATATTAGCCGTATATACGTCCAATTCCCGCTCCTCGCGAAATCGATACTTCCTCCACCACGGCCAAGGTGAACTTCGCTTCGCCTCCACATCCAATGTTGTAAGAAAAGGCCCCTGGTGTTCAACAATCGCTGCAATACGAAAATGCGGTGGGATGCCCGTCTCAGTGTTTCCGTTCTCTGATATCGTCATACACACGAATCCCGTAGCTTTCCACGAATCGACCCAGTGAGTTTCATAGCATGAGGAATAGCTCGCTGTCTTTCCCGTTCAGATTTTGCTCCTAGTTTCCCAGCACTGGTATTTGGAGCTGAAACATTGACTCCCAGGAGTAGCCGTCGGCTCTCCTCTGAGCATGAGCCCACGCTTTGTCGAGGTGCGACATCGAATAACTTCGGAGAAAGATAATTCATCCCACCTTGAATATGCGTGGCATTGAAAATCGAGGATAAGGAGTCCTCTTATTGTCGAGAACTCGTACTGTCGCGAAAGTAGCCGATATATATCCGTGTGACGAGATTGTCTCGCTCAAGAAAACATCGTGAAATAGGCCTTCCTCTTCAGCAGAAGCCTGTGAATAGGAGCCCTCCCTGCTAGATTCGATAGATGGCTTTCTCAAGTCGGTGTCGGGGTGCTCGTTGTGCACGTGGTGTGTGAGATCCCGCCACCTGGTTGTTCCGGTAATTGTTCTGCTTTCTCCACGACACTCCTCGGCTCTCGAGCTTGTTTCCCTACAGAATTCGCATCTCTATTAACATCTCCATGGTATTGTTTTTCGTTTGGATTTATCAAGGAATATGGAATCGGATCTTCATAGACTCCACTTGCATCCATAGCATCTGAAAAGAGGTCTGGATAATAGTCTTCTATACGACCTATCTGTTGAAAAAAATGAGGTAAGACATCTATAATAGCAGTGATATTAGCTTACCTCATCGACATAAGATTGATATTTCATCTTTAATGCCTGCCATTTGTCGATAACAGTCCTCTCACGGAGTATTTGGTAGTTGAGGAACATGCACTGCTGTGTTCTTCTCTCCTGGGAGTCCGTCTCCATTGTCATCCAATTCCACCATTTCTTGTACAATTTCACATTATCTGCAAACTCCTCGAGAGGGCGCAGGTTTTTTGCCGTGCCACGTGCGTGCAGTGCGTGCAAGTGCTGTTGGAAATATATCGGACCGTTACAGTTAGTATTAGTATGTGAACGGACGCATTACATTTTATTAGTATTCTGTATTCTGTATACAAAGGCTACATATTTTACATATAAGCTTGTGTATTTTACTTGTACTTCTTTACTCATTTGTCACCTAAATAGCAGATTTTGCTGTTTCATCAGTGTTATTTCAACACAAACAAGTTCATGCCCATACTGGCAGAGTGTACAATACTTTGCCATTACCACAACATCTTCTTCGACTTCGTTCTATTCAATCCCTTGTCACCCAAGCCCTCATCTGAGGCACTGTTGTCCTCATCGCAAGGCAGAAAGTCTCTTCGGAGCATTGGAAGTCGCCGGCCCGGCACATGCAAGTCACCAGTTTGGTGCATGGAAGTTGCTATTTTAGGCGCACAGAAGTCACTTGTTGCAGTGCACAGAAGTCGGCAGGTTGCTGCAACAAAGTCGTCCCTGTATGCAATGCAGTAATGCGATGGTACTCACATTTGGAAGCCGCCATCTCGGGTGCAATTCAGTTCAAGCCACCATTTGGTGCACAGTCTCGGAAGCTGCCAGATGTTTGGCGCAGCTGTTTTCAAGTTGCTTGCGAAGCGAGCACATGCAGGAAAATTCAACATTGAAGGATTTGTGATTATGGGGGTGCAATTTTATTTTTGGATTTTATTTTTGGTTGAGTGTCTTTGCTCATGGGGGTGTGTTGGAAATACAAGCTCGACGCCTGCACTAGTGGAAGTCTGATTGACATTGGACTGTTACAGTTAGTATTAGTATGTGAACAGATGCATTAAATTTTATTAGTATTCTGTATTCTGTATACAATGGCTGGATATTTTACATATAAGCTTGTGTATTTTACTTGTACTTCTTTACTCATTTATCACCTAAATAGCAGATTTCACTGTTTCATCGGTGTTATTTCAACAAGTGTGTGCAAGTGCTGAGTTGGTGTGTGCAAGTGTGTGCAAGGCACAAAGCAGGTGCGTGTAAGTGCGTGCAAGCACAAAGTAGGTGCATGCATGTGTGCACAATTTTGTAAACAGATAACTTTGGCATACACTACTTTATTAGATACTTCTACATATTTATCTTAATTTCATGTACTATCTACTGCAAATGCAATTCTTGATTTGCAACCACTTAAGATGGAAAGATGTGGTTTAAAAGCAATTATATTTGATTTCATGATAAGTTCATAGTGCAGCAGGTGTGCATTGGCATGCATTGCTTTTGTATATTTACCTGTTTGCATTGGCTTATATACTTATACCTAATATGGTATATCATGTCTCTAGTTGGCATGGATTGGTGTGCAAACTTATACCTAATATGGTATATCAGTTGCTTACCTTCACATATTGCTCAACTTAAAACCAAAGTACTGGCTAGTTTGCATGCAATTGAATACTTTTGTGTGCTACTGAGTGATAAGTAGTGAAAATCTTCATCATGTGCTACTATATTAGCTACTTCTACATATAAGTCTTGTTTCATTGTACTATTTACTGCAAACAGGACTCTTAATTCTTAACCACTTAAGATATTTTAAAGCAATTATATTTGATTTGATGATACATTATAGAACACATAATAAGATAAGTTGGGTAAAAACATAGAAAATTTAATTAGAGATTGCAAATAAGTCAGTAGCAGCAATAAACAAATAGAGATGAAAGCTTATGGATTATATCACCACCAGCATTGTAAAAATTGCCGCCAGTGATGTGTATATCACATGTGTTTTGGAAGGCATGAGTTGCTGTTAGTAAGGATTAGAAAAGAATGCTAGGGAACAATAAAATTACTTACCTCGATGTGGGGTAGCCCTTGGAAAGTTGATATCTTCATGAATAATAACAGGATCTGGAACAAAACATTAGTTGTGCAAAATCAAGCAAAAGAAAAGAAGTACTTACTTGAGATCCATTTGAAAAATTGACCCAAAAGAAGGGTGGAAAGGATGAGAGTGATAGAAATGAGTAAATATAATTGGGTCCATGCTAACAGAAGGTGTGAAATTAGGCCTTCTGGGTCTGGAAAAACATTCTTACTTCTAATTCCTCTTCACTCCCCTTACAATCTCTGTGATTCCAGTGCTCTGGTAAACCAGTATAAGGGCACCAGTACTGATGATCACCTGAATCTAATCCCCATTGATAGTTGCCTGCAATCCCAGCCCTAGCTGAAACCTCAAACATCTCTTCTTCTAATCACTCTAGACTCTCCCTTTCCACATCCACATCAGTAAGGAGACATGGAGATCTGCTAAATTGAATATCCCAGGCTTTCTCCAAGAGTTCTTCCTTGCTCAGTGTCTTGTATTGAGGGTCAGAGTTGAGTTGCACAGAGATATAGATTGTATGGGCATGGGCAATGGGTAAGAGTCTGAGCCAATATTGTTGAAGACTCGTATCACCATTGGCAATATGGTGTTCAAACCAATTTGTGATTTCAGTGTGTTCAACAAGTGAAAGAGAGCCAAAATATGGAATGCATGTTGTTTCAAGGGGTTTTTTTGTATGCTCAAGCCATATCTTTGCTGGTGATATTGTACTTTCATGAGTGGGGGAGATTAAAAGCTGTATTAGAGTGCAGCTTTTTCTGGTTGAAGAATCTCATCAATAGCTTTAGAGTAAGGAATGGATGAACATCTTCCAATGTTTCAACCTCATGAGCATGTTTCCACTTTCCTAACTGATACTTGTTAGCATATTGCAAAAAAATGACACATGTGAGAACTCATGCAAATATTCCTTCTTCCTTTATGGTCCATCCATAGTGAATCAACAAGGTGCATGCACTCAAGCAGCCTGTGCATGCATTGTGCATGCAAGTGCATGCAGTTATGTGCTCTGGAAGTGTAAGTGCGTGCAGGTGCCTGCAAGTGCCTGCAAGTGCCTGCAAATGCCTGCAAGTGCCTGCAAGTGCCTGCAAGTGCATGCAGTGCATGCAGGTGCATGCATTGGTGCATGCTGTGTGTGCAGGTGCATGCATCAGTGTGTGCATCTGGGTATGTGCCATTGAAACCCTGCCTTATTATTGTGTGGATGGAGTCATCACTTCATGTAGAGGTGACTAAAAATATGAACTGTGACTAACAAGTATCCTGATGTTTGAGTCAAAAATGTCATCCAGGGGCTTTTCTAAAAAAAGAACTTTAAATAATGACTTGTTATATCCACAAAATATCCTTCCAACACTGCTTCTGACACCACTTCTGACACTGCTTCTGACAATCAAACACTTTCTGCTATTTTTCTGCTCTTATCGTTACTATGAACTATTGTTTTGTTTCTATGATACCTATTATTTACAATAGCATGTCCAGATACTCTTCTGCTCAGTTACATTTCCGCCATCAATTCCGGTTTTTATTATATGTCAAAAGACTCTATTATCTCTCATTACTATAGTGATACCATTTCTGTTTTCATTATACAATTAGTCTTACAAGTATTTAAGTAGTCTTACTTTGTACCATAGACCCCAATTTGAATATCAACTAAGATTATCTGATTCACTCTGCTCCTGACTTCTGACTCCTCTCTGACTTTGCTTCTAGTTTGACTTTGGTTAAACTAGTCTATCTCGCTCTCGACACTAGACCTAGTTTCTAGTTGTCAATAACTGGTGTTGTCTCTGACAACACTTTTGACTCTTGATACTACTTCCAACATGTGGACCATTACATTAAATTGAACCCATTAGAACTGGAAGGGTGCAGCACATAAGCTGAAGCCATTGATTCTTAGGTCTCCGACACAATACATCAGAATCCTTCCAACACTCTGTTTCCAATATAGCACTATCCTGAGTTCAACCTCTTACTTGGAACAGTATCCTCTATAGCCTATTAGGATTTCTGGTTCTTAACATGACTCACCTTCATTTCCATCAATTTCAACTCAACAATAAATGAATACAATAAATATTCTACTTTGCTGTTTTTAAATCCCTCTGACTTGGTATACAATATAGATGACTCCATTTTCCTATTTATTTTATTCTCCACAGTTGTAACTTCTTCAATGCTTTTATTTTGTCATAAGGCATGGGACTGAAACATAAGCACTGTTTTTTGGCAGCAACCACCAATCACAATACATTGCAGTGAGGTTTGCCCTTAGATTTGATTTTACTCAGATTTGAAGTTACAGGAATCTTTTCTTTCTAATTTTATTGCTCATTAAGAAACCCTACTAGAATTAGATATGACTGAAAAAATAATCAGCCTAAATATTTCTAAGAAACAATAGCATTGTTTGTTTGGGGTAGGGAGAGGACTACGGGCTCCAAAAAATACTCAAAGTGCCTGGAAGTAGAACCATTGAAAAACTATGGTTTGTAGCTTTCAAATGGTACTAATTTCCACCCAATATTATTGATGGGAGACATTGTGAAATGTAAAATAAACTCTATAATTGGAGTTTCAACTGCTATCAATATTAAGCTTTCAAAGTACAGAGTCCACAGACTCTCTACAAGTATTGGTAGCAGCAATCCATGTTTTGGCTGCATTTGGCACACTATCAAGAATGATTTGCCATAATTTTTAAAGTTGGAACCCATTGAGACAGGGAGGTTTGAATCTCTCTTGCAATGGGGGTAATGTTGACTTTATTGGTCTTAATAACAGACAAGAACCACCATCAATATTAAGCTTTCAATATAATAAACTAAGCATTGTGCTTGTCTTCCTTCTTACTTACAACCACATCATACTATTGACATGAGTGTCCTTGTTATTATACATATTTCTATCGACATGAGCATCCTCAACATTATACTCATTTCTATCACTCTCATCCTTTCTGCCCTTCTTTTGGGTCAATTTTTCAAATGGATCTCAAGTAAATACTTCTTTTCTTTCACTTTATTTTGCACAACTAATGTTTTGTTTCAGATCCTGTTATTATTCATGAAGATATCAACTTTCCAAGGGCTACCCCACATTGAGGTAAGTAATTTTATTGTTCTCTAGTGTTATTTTCTAATCCTTACTAACAGCAACTCATGCTTTCCAAAATGCACATGATATACCCATCACTGGTGGCAATTTTTACATTGCTTGCAGTGATATAATCTGTAAGCTTTCATCTCTATTTGTTTATTGCTGCTACTGACTTATTCAGAATCTATAATTAAATTTTCTATGTTTTTACCTGACTTATCTTATTATGTGTTCTATAATGTATCATCAAATTGAATATAATTGCTTTAAAATATCTTAAGTGGTTGAGAATTAAGAGTCCATTTGCAGTAAATAGTACAATGAAACAATACTTATATGTAGAAGTAGCTAATATAGTAGCACATGATGAAGATTCAAAAACCTCTGAAAGATTGTAGGAAAAATTTAAGATACTGGCCTTATTTGCAGCCATCTAACAACATTGCTGCACATTGTAGTATTACTGTGATGAATCTGGTGTTTTTTGGAGCCTGGGACATGGGCCCTACCTGGTTTGTTTGGCAGTAACCACCAATTGCAAGACATAGCTGCAATGCTTATCATTAAGTTCAATTATACTCAGATTTAAAGTAACAACAACTGCCTCTGACTAATTTTATTAATGATTAAGAAAACCTAATTATATAATTGAACCAGTAATTGGGTAAAATATTTTACAAACTGTGATCTAAAGATGAGTGTGCATGCAGTGGCTGTGCAATGTGCATGCAGTGCATGCAAATGTGCACACACCTTGCATGCATGTGGCACGTATGGCATGGCACTTTCTAGATGCCCCATTGATGAGGAGGGGTCTTTTGTCTTTGTCTTCTTCTGGGGTGATTTTATAGGGTAGAACTGGGGTAGTGATAGTGACCTTTTTCTTTTTGGCATCTTTTGTTCTTTGCTAAGGATGGATATCAAAAAACATATTTGAAGTTTCATTCCTCCGATGTGAAGATTTTGCCAGGTAAAATGGGTTATTTTTCCTTTTTTATTCCTGGTTCCATTGACATTGTAAACTGTGATGGGTGTAGTGAGAGGTTCCATTTTTAGATTGTGTTTTTGAGCAAATTTCTGATCTAAGAAAATTCCTCCCACTCCAGAGTTAATGAGGGGTTTTTGTCATATCCTGTTCTTATCTCATACTACATCTCTGGCACTCTGCACTCATATGTCCAAACTCTGCACACTTTAACTCAACTCTGACATTGTCATATTGTTATATCCACGAAATATCCTTCCGACCACGTTTCTGACAATCAAACACGCTCCGCTATTCTTCCGCTCTTATCGTTACTATGAACTATTGTCTTGTTCCTATGATACTTATTATTTACAATAGCGTGTCCAGATTCTCTTCCGCTCAGTTACGTTTCCGCCATTTATTCCGCTCTTTTATTATATGTCAAAAGACTCTATTATCTCTCGTTACTATAGTGTTGCCATTTCCGCTTTCACTATACAATTAGTCTTACGAGTATTTAAGTAGTCTTACTTTGTACCATAGACCCCAATTCGAATATCGACTAAGATTATCTGATTCACTCTGCTCCCGACTTCCGACTCCTCTCCGACTTACTTCTAGTTTGACTTCGGTTAAACTAGTCTACCTCGCTCTCGACACTAGACCTAGTCTCTAGTTGTCAATAACTGGTGTTGTCTCCGACAACACTTCCGACCCTCGATACTACTTCCGACGTGTGGACCATTACGTTAAGTTGAACCCATTAGAACTGGAAGGGCGCAGCACATAAGCTGAAGCCATTGGTTCTTAGGTCTCCGACACGTTACGTCGGAATCCTTCCGACGCTCTGTTTCCAATATAGCGCTGTCCTGAGTTCATCCGCTTACTTGGGATACTATTCTCTGTAGCCTCTTAGGATTTCTGGTTCTTAACACATATCCCATTCACAATGCTCAGTCATACCTCCGGAACTCCCTACAACCTCCAGGAGTCTACTCGTCGACCACCGGGAGACTTCGGCAATACCTCGGCACATTATCGGAACTTTTCATTATACTTTATTTGTACACTCCATTATCTTCATTCCTATCTTTCCTTGTCTCCATTATGATTTCCTTATATCATATTGACCTCATGGTCTCATTACTTATGATACATTCACATGATCCTTTCATTCCACTATCTCGCTTAGTTTATTGTTCTCGCTACATTATCTCGGAGGTCTCCACATGTACTCGCATCACAAGGAGCACCTCC
>JASFDE010000413.1:0-13468 GCA_036937135.1 Nidula niveotomentosa | reverse complement strand
AGAGTGTTAGAGACAAGCAAACAGATATTTGGTGAGGAGCACCCTGCCACACTTAGAATTACTGGAAACCTGGCAGAGACCTACAGTAGCCAAGGTAGTTTTGAAAAGGCAGAGAAGCTCCAAATTGCAGTAATGGAGGCTAAGAAGCAGCTCCTTGGTGAGGATCATCCTGACACACTCAAGAGTATTGGGAACCTGTCAACAACATATTTCCACCAGGGCTTCTTTGACAAGGCAGAAAAGATTGATGTCATGTTGGTGGAAGTAAAGAAGAGGGTGCTTGGTGAGAAGCACCCCTCCACCCTTATCAGCATAGGAAATTTGGCAAGCACATATGGGAAACAGGGACACTTCTACAAAGCTGAGCAGCTGGAAGCTGTGTTGGTAGAAGCCACAATGAATATTCTTGGAAAGAAGCATCCTAACACACTTATTACCATGTCAAACTTGGCAGAAACATACTACAGACAGGGCCACTTCATTGAGGCAGAGAAGCTTCTAGTTACAGTAGTGGAGACAAGCACACAGGTGCTGGGCAAGAAGCACCCCTCCACACTATCTAATATTACAAATCTGGCATCAATATACATAAGCCAGGGTAGTTTTAACAAAGCAGAGAAGCTCCAAATTACAGTAGTGGAGGCTATGAAGCAGGTGCTTGGCAAGGAGCACCCTAAAACACTTACTAGCATAGAAGGCTTGGCACTAACATACTCATGTCAAGGGCACTTTGACAAGGCAGAAAAGCTGCAAGTTGAAGTGGTAGAGGCCTGCAAGCAGGTGCTTGGAAAGGAGCATCCTGACACACTTAAGAGCATTGGGAACCTGGCAGTAATGCACTGCAGCCAGGGCCACTTTGAGGCTGCAGAGAAGCTCCAACTTGCAGTGATGGAGGCCTCCAAGCAGGTGCTTGGAAAGGAGCATCCTGACACACTTACTAGCATTGGGAACCTGGCTGTAACACACTGCAGACAGGGTCACTTTGAAACTGCAGAGAAGCTCCAACTTGCAGTGATGGAGGCAAACAAACTGTTCCTTGGTGAACATCATTCCTCTACACTCCTCAGTACTGCAAACTTGGCAGCAACATATCATAAATGGGGCTACTTCAACAAGGCAGAGAAGCTTGAAGTCATGGTATTAGAAGCCAGAAAGGAGGTGCTTGGTGAGATGCATCCTGACACACTCAAAAGTATTGGGAATCTGGCAGCAGCATACAGGAATTTAGGCAACCTTATTGAGGCAGAGAAGCTTGCAGTCATGGTAGTGGAGGCAAGGAAAAAGTTTCTGGGTGAGAAACATCCTGACACACTTTCTGGAATTGCCAACCTGGCACTTACATATGGCAAACTTAGCCACTTCAAGAAGGCAGAGCAGCTTGAAGTCATGGTAATGGAAGAAAGGAGGCAGGTGCTTGGTGAGAAGCATCCTGATGTGCTCAACAGTATTGGGAATCTGGCATTGACATACTGGAACCAGGGCTGCTTCAATGAGGCAGAGAAGCTCCAAGTAGAAATGGTAGAGGCCAGGAAAGAGGTTCTTGGAAAGGAGCATCCTGACACACTCACTGGCATTGCAGACCTAGCAAAGACATATGTAAGCCAGGGCTGCTTTGATGAGGCAAAAAATCTTCAGCTTGTAGTAGTGGAGGCTAGAAAGAAAGTACTTGGGGAGGAGCACCCTGGCACACTCACTAGTATTGCAGACCTGAAAGAGATGTTTAGATACTAGGATAATTCATATGTTAGTGAATGCTTCCATATGCTCTTTTGTGTCAATCAGGTATATGCTTCAATGGATTATATATCTCAATAAGTTATATCAGATGATATATCAATAATATATATATAGTCATAGCAGTAACATACTACTACTGGTTGTGAAATATAGGTTGAAACTTTTTTATTTAGTATGTCTATCAAATGACTTTCTGGGTGGATGAGCTTACAGTAGTAACAGTAATGTGCTCATCTTCATGTGTGAGATACACTAATGGTGCATGGGGCAAGCCTAGTTGAAGATTGTGCAAATGTCATACATGCTACACTTACCCTGAACAGTGCAAATGAAGTGTGAGATAAGTATAAGGCATGGGCTGGAGAGCAGGGTTGTCTGCAGGGAAAGATGTGTGTGACAGACAAAATGTGGAGTCAGAACATGTGAAAAAAAACAGAGGAAGAGAAAGACAGCAACACCCAAGCTACATGAAAAAAGAAAAAAGGAAACACAGAACATAGCAAGCAGCAATGATGAAAGACAATATATACCATAAGAAAAGAAATGCCATACAAGAAAAGGAATGCCATACAAGAAAATGAACTTGGTTTCATGATGAAAATGGCAAGATTCAAGCAACTTGGAGGTAGTAAAATGAAATGTTGAAGCAGAAGTTGCATTAAGCACTCCAGACTCAAGTGGCTATATATAGCATTCAACTCAAGCTTGAATTTGTTCATTTCATGAAATCCACTTTATAACACATCATGAGTTTAATGAGTGACTAAGCAGTGCGCCTATTCCCATATGCGAGACACACCGATGGCGCACGGGGCGAGCCTAGTTGGATGTCGATTCTGATGTCGTACACGCTGCACTCACCCCGAACGGTGCGCATGAAGTATAAAGATGAATATAATGCATGAGCTAGAAAGGAGGGAGGTAATGTATTGTCTGTAGGGAGAGACATGTAGTGGAAGAAACAATGTAGAGCCAGAACCTGCGAGGACGAGCAGTGGAAGAGTAAAAAAAAATAGCAACACCCAAGGTACATGAAATAAGAACTTAGGAAACGCGCAAGTAGCAAGCAGGAATGACGAAAGAGTTCAGATATCACGAGAAAGTAATGGCACACAAGAAAAGGAATACTGTACAAGAAAAAGAATGCTGTACAAGGAGAGGAATGCCGCACGAGAAAAGGAATGCAGTACGAGAAAAGGAATGTACTACGAGCTAACGTATAGCGAAGCGGCGAGCGGGGCGCGAACAGCAATGGACAAAGGTACCGGGCAAAGGAGGCGTAATGAATTCAGAAGAAGGGTAGCCGGCCCGGAAGAAAGTATTGCGAGAAAACGAAGCATAGTGGAGGATAATGAAGCAAGGCCTATGCAACCCGAGAAATGAATGCACATCAAATAGAGGAACGAAGGATGACTGAGCATCGCGATAACAAGAACAAAATAACGAATAATGAACAAGGAAGAAAGATGCGACCACGAACAACAACCGAGCTGAAAGGACAAGACACCTTGACGAGCTCTAGGGAAGGTGTACAACGTGGAAAACACGAGAAAAGACACGAATAAAGCGGCGTAATGAAGATGCAAGTAGGATAGGAAAATTGAGCTGGGCGCGATGAGGAATGACAGGGCAAAATAAACAACGAGAAATGGCATGGCGCACGAGCACCGGAGAAGGGGAGGATGAACGGCAAGGAAGGGTATGACGAACGAGCACCATAGAAGGAGGGGATGAATGAGGAGAAAAAAGAACGAATAAGATAGTAAGGATAAAGCTATTGCCGTATGAGCGACGCAGCCCTGAACGAAGGAGGAAAGGAGGTATGTTGTACTAACGAAGGATAAAACGGAGAACAACGTAGCGCGCGTGGAGGCAAAAGCAGAGCGAAGGAACGCCGAAAGCAAATTGAAGAGAACAGGTAGAACTAGCAAGAGAAAAAAAAGTGCAGAAATAGCACAAACGAGATAACGAACATGAAAGAACTGCCCGACTCACCAGCGACGAACTCATCAATCACCCTTTCCCCCTGCTGCTCCCTGTCCTCCCTTCAGCCCCATACAACCTCCACTCCCCACTCCACCACCGCCCGGTCCTACTTCCTCTTCTCCTTCCCACCTTGAACGAGCTTGGCCCTCCATGCACCGTAGGAGCGCTGTGTCGAGGGGATGTGTAGGAGGAGCTAACCTGGTTCTTCGTGAGCAGCGGGCTGCTGATCACGGGAGCGAGAGCCGCAGACGGTAGTAGAAGCAGAGCCAGAGGCTGAGGTAGAGACTGGACTTAATTCCAAACCGGAAGCAGAGGCAGTAACCGAATCAGAGGAAAGTCCAGTCGAAAAGACGAGCAGTGCGCGCTCCCCGCAGACGACGATGTGTGCCGGGTTGTGGTCGATGTAGTTCAGCTGCCCCAGGGCTATTGATAGCGACTGTGGTGTAGGCCGGAATACTTGCGCGAGTGCGCCAGGTTGGATGGTGAATGCTGGGATGAGTGCGGGAGGGGGAGGGCTGAATACCCGGACACCGCGGTCGGAGACGCACTCGTCTCGGGGACATCAGACAGTCTCCCAGGCTCTGGCTTAGAAGAAACGCGCTGTATATCGTCCACCACGAGCAATCGCTCCCCCGTGCGCACGTCGAAGAGGTACACCCTTTCCGCCGCGGCGACCAGCAAGCGGGGGCAGACGAAGCGATACGCGCGTGTGCGTTCGGGCATGCACAGGAGGGCGTGTGGACGGAAGTGGCCCCTCGTGCTTTCGCCCCTCAGTCAGTGGAGTGTCCGGGTCAATCCAGCGCATGTGCTCGTCCGGCTTCGCATTTGGCGCCACCGTCCATTCTGCTGTGCCCATCTCTTCCAGGCAATACACCTCTTTCTCGCCTCTCAATCTATCAAACACCATCCATCCATCTTCGTACTCGAGATGTGCGTACGGGCGGACGTAGGTAGAGGCGAGGGACCATAGTATGCGTCCCGTGTCCATGTCGAGCACAGAGATGCCACCAGCGGAGGAGGTGGTTATGATGAATCGGTGGGTGGCGTCGAGCTTGAGCCGGTGGATGGGTCTGTGCGCTGGGGCGGGGAGGATGACGAGGGTTTGGCATGCCAGGAGCGGGTAAGGGTGTGACGACGGCGGCTTGTATTATTGGATGGCTGGGTGAGTGGATGGGAATAGAAAGGAGGGCAGGAGACACACAGAGGTCTTTCCACCCCCTTACGCCCTCCATCGAACGTGGGGGGTACAGCCGCGCCACCTCATTGGGGAAGAGGGTTTCGTGCGAGGGGATGTACTCGTGCAGATATGCGGCATTATGGAAGATGGTGCTTTCATGCATGGAGAGAAAGTCTTGGGCGGCAGACGCACGGAATGGAGGCGAGGGTGGGGAGCGGGAGGTACGCGAGGATGGATAGAACGAGTTCCGCAGGGAGCTGTAACATTGTGTGTTCTGGGTGTAAGACTATCTCATTATCTATGGACAAGTTCCGGTGAGCAGCATATCGAGGGCGTTCAAGCAGCAGGAATTCGACTTGAAGCAGTGATGATCGGCGTTACGCAGGGAGGTGTAACATCGTATGTTCTGATTATCTATGGATGAGTTCAGGTGAGCAGCATATCTAGGACGTTCATTCAAACAGCAGGAGTTCGACTTGAAGCAGTGATGATCGGCGTTATCACGTCATGGAAGCAATTATCGCGTCCTACGCCATGTGCGCACAGGCCTTTCACGTGACACAAGGATCCCGAATACCGCAAAAGTGCCATCCCTTCCACGTCTTGCTCCTTTTTGTCCCGTCGTCACATTTCGTCGAAGCCCTAGTCCTAAAGCTAAGCCTGCCACGTGTCTTTCAGCTACCCATCTAGCCGATATTCCATCCTATCCATCAATAGCAATTCATCATCTCCCCATACAACATGTCATGCAGCATGCTGAGGTCCCCATCGTCACACCTCGTTGCCCGCTCTATCTACCTGATGGGCAACTCAAATTCGCTGAGATGCACTGAGGTCCGAATTTAGTATCTCATATGCATGACTAGGCCTACTCCACGGAGAGTTAGGCCAAATTCGAGCGATATCCTCGCGAGCTCGTCTCATTTGCATGGTTAGTTTGGGTCGATCTATCCACATGGGAAAGGACTACGTTCGCATAGTTTTTAGGAAAACAAAGGTTCTTGTAAACTTATGAGGATCGTCTTTGGAGTCCTCAGAGGGCCGCAGAGGATGCTCGGTGTACTTTTGCTTCTTGAACTAGGGTGTCAGCTGCCAGCATTTAGTGCTGTAGTCACCTTTTGTTATCTTCCCCACAGCCCCTCTTTCTCATTCTAACTCATTTATAGCACCAACCGTTCACCCAGAAGTATTCACTGCAGTAATACTTGTCCCACTGCACCAGTTAGCTCCTAATGCCTTAGTAAAGGTGATTCTTTCTGTAAACACAAGCCAGTAAAGTCAGTGATATAGCTGGAGTCTGATAGACGTCAGACATTATCTCAGTCCTATTTTATTATGTAGTGAGCTTTCATATTGGTAGCCAACGTCAACCTTTACCACATGAAAATAAATATAAGCCTTCTCTCTGATCATTGTCCTTTTGCTAACAAACTTAATTCCATCCTCCACATCCCACATGAGTTGATGTCTCGGTTCTAGGTCATCGCATGCTGAGGTATTTTTGTCTCACAACAATTCAGGTGCTGGAACTTGATCTTCAACTGAGAATGCTCCTCTCTGCTACTGAGCTGAGTTTGGTCATCAACATGTATCTAAAGCTGTTAAATCATTGCAGTTACCACTCTAGACATATGGTATGTCTCAGCAGAGAAGTGGGATTCAAAGAAAGAAAGAAAAAGGCTGTTAAATCGATCTAAGATAGTAATATTTGTATTGGTGTCGTGATGATGTTGCCCATTATGCACTGTTGCCTCAGTCCATGTGCGTCGTTTGAGCTCGAATCCATCAGTAAGCTTCAGAGTTGCTCCATGGGTGAGCCTACGCACCGAAATACAAGATAATTTGATCGTTTCTCATGATATCCAAGCACATTTTGAACGCCGTTAGCTGTACAGCGTCTGTAGCGCAGCGTGTGCGCACTATGGATAAATAGTCAGGGTCAGCAAGTACTGCTTTTTGAAATATCTTGCACTTATTTGACAGTATGTCTTCCGTCCTGCACTTCTATACATTCACTGATAACAAATGATACATAGCAAATGGAGGAGGAAGCTGATACCGTAAGGCGCGTCGAAACTCTCACAGACCTTGCACGGTTCTTTGTGTTGCGCTATGACATGTCTGGGAACATTAAACGCCTCGATGTAGCAGTGGCTCTTTTACAACACTGCATCCAAGAACTTCCCTTCAGCCATCCCACCACTATCTCGGCAGGAAACACTTGTGTGAAGACTCTCCTTGACCGATCATATGCTGGTGGCAGAGTGGAGGACATTGAACATGCCCTCTCGCTGCAACGTAACATTATTCGGGTGGCGCCTCCCTCTCACCATGCCAGGTGTGCACTTAATTTAGCCAGAGTTCTGAGGCTTAGAGCATTATATAGCCCTTCAGAACTTACGAAGGGCATGGAGGAGTCAATTCCACTACTAACACATACGATCAAACATGCTTGTCTCTCCCCTGTCCTTCGTTATGAGCTGACGTTAGAGCTCGCGAAGTCCTTCCGGATGCAGTCATATTTTTCATCCAGTCCAGCCAAAATAATCTCCCACGCTATTGACCTGTATGCACAGTGCATGAAAATGGGACACAGTGCACCCATTATTGTTCGCTCAGAATTACTTACCAATTTTGGGCTTTCTCTACCTGTTCGTGGGGGCCTTCGGTCAAGACCAAGCTATGAGGATCGGGATCGTGGCATCTCCTATTTACGTCAAGTCATGGACATGCTTCACTTCATGCAGTTCTGCCCTATCCGATGGAATGCCATGATATATTTGGCACAAGGTCTTTTCTATCGTGCCATTGATTCAGGCTCTCGGGAAGATCTCGAAGAATCCATTGCAATTAATAGGGAGATCATAAGATACGAGGACAATATTCCTAGTGCCATAAAGACCGACGTAGTCGGGGTTTTGGGGGCTTGCTTGTACATGCGCTTCCAGATTGCAAATCGGGCAGAGGACCTGGATGAGGCTATCCGTTGGCTCCGCAAATCACTCACCGGGCGACATAGAAGTTATATCCATGCATTCAATTTAAACAACCTTGCAGAAGCACTTTTGCATCATTTCAAGCAAAATGGGTGCAAAGATGACTTGGATGAGGCCATATTTCTTACAAGTGAGGCAATTCTTTTCGTAAAGGCAATTTCAAATTCTACCCCTGCTTCATTTGTGAATACATTGGGTAATGCACTTCTTGCGAGATCGGAAATCAGTGGCTCAGTTACAGATATCGAAGAGGCCATTAGTCTTCATCAGGAAGCAGTGAAAAATTATGAGGGGTCCAGAGCTGCCTTTCTCTTTCAAGATTTAGCAAGTGCTTGGCATAGACGATACCAACTCTCACTGGAGCTTGTTGATTTAATGGAAGTGCATTCCGCCCTTGAAAGCGCTATTAATCATCTTAATCCAACTCATCCTCTCCGTTGCAGTGTGCAGCAAAAATTTGGGGAAGCTTACATGCTTCTCTTCTTCGTGTCCAGAGAGCAATACCATCTTACAAGTGCTGTGGATTCTTTCCGATCATCTACCTCATGCATATTTGCATCTATTTGGGAACGCTTTGGAGCAGCATCCACCTGGGCCGAGAATGTGGATTCCCTCCATGAGTCTGACTTGGAGGCATATGAAGTGGCTATTGGGCTTCTTCCCCGGCTTGCAGATCTTTCCCTTAGTATGCAGTTTCGCCAGGATGCCCTGAAACTCGGAACTGACGGGCTAGCGAGGAAGGCAGCTGCCTGTGCTGTGCGACAAGGGCACATGAAAAAGGCAGTTGAACTGCTGGAGGAGGGAAGAGGTGTTTTTTGGGCCCAGTTGCTAAAGCTTCGCACCCCTTTGGATGCACTTAAAGAGGTGGCGCCTGATGCTCAGTTAAAGCTAGCCAATATCTCTTGGGCTTTAGAGCATGGAGCTAAGAAGCCTGGACCTTGTGGCGAAGATAAAATTGCAATAGAGAAAGAGGAGACACGGCTTAGAAATCTCAATGAAGAATGGCTTACCACGGTTGACCAAATACGAAAGATATCCGGGTTTAAAAACTTCCTTCATCCACTGAGATTTATATTCCTTCAGGAAGCAGCTCGCTTCGGGCCCGTCATCATCCTCAATGCAGCACCGTTGGCTGCTGCAATCGATGCTCTGATTATGACAGACATTGAAGTTCAGAGAGTTTCGCTGGGAAAAATTAATACAGAAACAGCAGAAGGATTAGTGAAAAAAATTCATGCTGCTGCAGCACTGTCAGGAAGACGGAATAATTCTCAACTGTCTGATGAAACAATTCGCAAAATCCAAAATATCATTGGTGTTGATTCGCTTGACTTGCATCCTCCCTTGGATCACGAATATCTCCGGGCTGGTCGATTGGCAAGTAGGCCTACTGTTGACCCGGATTCTATATTTCAAGATATTCTTGGTGTGCTGTGGAATAGCATTGTAGAACCAATTCTGTCTTCTTTGAATATGTTGAAGGTATGCTCTGCCACCATTTTCCTTCAGTCTTCAATCTTTCCTGACCTTTATTACAGGAACATCAGAAAAATATTCCTCGCATCTATTGGTGTCCTACTGGACCACTTGCCTTTTTGCCCATCCATGCTGCAGGACACTATAACGACAAAGGAGGTCATTGCGTCTCTGATTACGTGATTTCATCCTACACACCTACCATTGGAGTACTGCGAACAAGGGAAAATGACTCTGCCTCTGTGCCCTTTCGTATGATGGTCGTTATTCAACCAAATGAACTTTTACAGACTGAGATGGAATTGAAAAATATTCAAGCCCGAATTCCTCCTTCTTCTCTGATCCCTCTTGGGATACCAGGATCCCCAGCCTCAGTTGAAGCCATTTTAAGCAATCTTCCCAACGTAAAAGTTGCACATTTTGCCTGCCATGGAGTGCAAGACCCCATTAATCCACTCGAAAGTGCATTGTTAGTTGATGGTGGGCGGCTCAAGATCTCACAGATCCTTCAGCAACCTCTGCCGAATGCATCTCTGGCTTTCTTGTGTGCTTGCCAGACAGCCAAGGGTGCGACAGAGCTCCCCGATGAAGCTATGCACCTTGGTGCAGCTCTTTTATTTGCTGGTTTTACAAGCGTTGTTGGAGCCATGTGGTATGTCAAAATTCATTCAATCCGGCTAAATCTGTGTTTAATATTTATTTTAGGAACATCGCAGATGAGGATGGTCCGCGGATTTCTGATGTGTTCTACCAACACCTAACGAGTCAATCAGAAAAGAAACAACAAAGTGTCAGCAGTGATATTACAATTGACACTTCGAGATCAGCCGAAGCATTACATTATGCAGTGAAGAATTTACGTGACAGTGGTGTATCATTTGCCCGTTGGGTACCTTACATCCACATGGGAAGGTGAAGTGTGCTAAATCCTAATATCTGCCATCCACATAACACGTTTGACTTCTGTACTTTATTTTTGTAAATGTCTTGCTATATGATATCTTGCCAGGGTGACATACCATGATGATCATAGAACTAAAACAAAAACCTAAACAACAACCGAGATGAAAGGACAAGACACCTTGACGAGCTCGAGGGAAGGCGTACAACGTGGAAAACACGAGAAAAGACACGAATAAAGCGTAATGAAGATGCAAGTAGGAGAGGAAAGTTGAGGTGGGCGCGATGAGGAATGACAGGGCAGAATGAACAACGAGAAATGGCATGGCGCACGAGTACCCGAGAAGGGGAGGATGAACGGCAAGGAAGGGTATGATAAACGAGCACCAGAGAAGGAGGGGATGAATGAGGAGAAAAAAGAACGAGCAAGATAGTAAGGAGAATGCTATTGCCGTATGAGCGACGTAGCCCTGAACGAAGGAGGAAAGGAGATATGTTGTACTAACGAAGGATAAAATGGAGAACAACGTAGCGCGCGTGGAGGCAAAAGCAGAGCGAGGGAACGCCGAAAGCAAAATGAAGAGAACAGGTAGAACTAGCAAGAGAAAAAAAGGGCAGAAATAGCATAAACGAGATAACGAACATGAAAGAACTGCCCGACTCACCAGCGACGAACTCATCAACCACCCTTTGCCCCCGCTCCTCCCTGTCCTCCCTTCGGCCCCACACCACTTCCACTCCCCACTCCACCACCGCTCGGTCCTCCTTCCTCTTCTCCTTCCCACCTTGAACGAGCTTGGCCCTCCATGCACCGTAGGAGCGGTGTGTCGAGGGGATGTGTAGGAGGAGCTAACCTGGTTCTTCGTGAGCAGCGGGCTGCTGATCACGGGAGCGAGAGCCGCAGACGGTAGTAGAAGCAGAGCCAGAGGCCAAGGTAGAGACTGGAATTAATTCCAAACCGGAGGCAGAGGCAGTAACCGAATCGGAGGAAAGTCCAGTCGAAAAGACGTGCAGCGCGCGCTCCCCGCAGACGAAGATGTGTGCCGGGTTGTGGTCGATGTAGTTCAGCTGCCCCAGGGCTATCGATAGCGACTGTGGTGTAGGCTGGAATACTTGCGCGAGTGCGCCGGGTTGGATGGTGAATGCTGGGATGAGTGCGGGAGGGGGAGGGCTGAATACCCAGACACCGCGGTCGGAGACGCACTCGTCTCGGGGGCATCAGACAGTCTCCCAGGCTCTGGCTTAGAAGAAACGCGCTGTATATCGTGCACCACGAGCACTCGCTCCCCCGTGCGCACGTCGAAGAGGTACACCCTTTCCGCCGCGGAGACCAGCAAGCGGGGGCAGACGAAGCGATACGCGCGTGTGCGTTCGATCATGCACATGAGGGCATGTGGGCGGAAGTGGCCCTTCATGCTTTCACTCCTCAGTCAGTGAGGTGTCCGGGCGAATCCAGCCCATGTGCTCGTCCGGCTTCGCATTTGGCGCCACTGTCCATTCTGCTGTGACCATCTCTTCCAGACTACACACCTCTTTCTCGCCTCTCAATCTATCAAACACCATCCATCCATCTTCGTACTCGAGATGTGCGTACGGACGGACGTAGGTAGAGGGAAGGGACCACAGTGTGCGCACCGTGTCCATGTCGAGCACAGAGAGGCCGCCAGCGGAGGAGGTGGTTATGATGAATCGGTGTATGGTCTTTCCACCCCCTCACGCCCTCCATCGAACGTGGGGGGTGCAGCCGCGCCACCTCATTGGGGAAGAGGGTTTCGTGCGAGGGGATGTACCCGTGCAGATATGCGGCGTTGCGGAAGATCGTGCTTTCGTGCACAGAGAGAAAGTCCTGCCATTGGCGGCAGACGCACGGGATGGAGGCGAGGGTGGGGAGCGGGAGGTACGCGAGGATGGACAGGACGAGTTCCGCAGGGAGTTGAAACATCGTGTTCTGATTATCTATGGGCGAGTTCAGGTGAGCAGCATCTCTAGGGTGTTCAAGCAGCAGGAATTCGACTTGAATCAGTGATAACCGGAGTTGTTACGTCATGGAAGCAATTATCGCGTCTGACGCCATGTGCGCACAGGCCTTTCACGCGACACAAGCACCCGAATACCGCACGAGTAGTGCTTTGTAAATATCGTCAAAGCCCAAGTCCCGCCACTTCCCGAAGCTAAGCCTGCCACCTGCCTTTCAGCTACCCATCTTGCCCACAGTCCATCCTATCTATCTGTAGCAATTCATCAAATTCCCCATGGATGCTCAGTGTACTTCTGCTTCTGCTGGCTCTTAGCCTGTGGACGATGAACCAGTATCTATGTAGGGAATGACAAGAGCAGGCATGACAATAATTTAGTTATCTGTCATACTATTCTTAACACTTTGATCCTGTGAGTGCAGACATTACATGTTTCCACGACGTTGCAGATGGATGAGTGAAACTGTGAGAGTCAAATGCCATCAGCAGGCCGAGCTTGGCAGATGGCTCTCTTAGCGCCGCCTTGTCGAGTTCCACAACAATCAATAAAGAACTGGAGGCACAGCCGCTAGTCGAATACATTCTCCCTGCGACCAACAACTTGCCCTACTCTCAGTCTATATCGATGAGCGATTCCAAAGCTGATCCTGCCTCCTCTAACGCTCCTGGTTTCTTTCCTCATGCGCGTGACTTCACCCAACAAAATTGCACTTTGTTCGAAGTCCATGGCAATTACATTTCAAATCAGGTCACTTATTATGGCTCGGGGCCAGAAAACATTGCACTAAATTCAGATGCACCAATAGGTGAGACCCGGGTGTCTTCTCACCGTGATTCCTCTGACAGTGATTGACACAGAGGTGACTTACAAACTCTGCCCACCACCGATACAACTCTTTACTGGTCGGTTGAATATTCTGAATGAAATGGAGGTTTATTTCAGTAATAAGCTTGGTGCTCGGCATGTGTGTGTCCTATATGGGCTTGGAGGGATAGGAAAGACTCAGATAGCATACCAATATGTCCAAATATCCACCCCGAAGAATCGGTACGCTAAAGCACCTAGGAACCATTCCACACTGTGAGCTTACACGCAATTATTTAGCTTCTCCGATGTCTTCTTCATAGACGCGAGTAATGTCGAGAATATCAACACGGACTTGGGAAATATTTCTCTATCCAAGAGGATCGGTAAATCGGCAGACGACACTTTGCGTTGG
>JASFDE010000412.1:0-13524 GCA_036937135.1 Nidula niveotomentosa | reverse complement strand
TCATGTGTGTTGATGCCCCAGAGTTGAGGATGCATTTGCCCTTGTGGGATGTTTCACTCCTGGTATAAGCTTGCACACATTCCATTAATCCATTAGATACAAACACTTCACTATTGACAAATCTGGAAAATGGGTCAGAGTTGTTATCTGACTCTTCAGAGCTTGGTGAGCTATCTGAGTCCGAGCTGTGACTTGCACAGTTTGCCTTTTCCCTTGCCTTTGCCTTCTTCTTTTGTTTCCCCCTGTCTCTTTTCCCTTTGTATTCATTTTTCCTCCATTTTTCCTTTTCCTGCTTCTTTAATGTGATGCAGTTGTTGGTGTTGTGTGTCAAGAATTTGTGGAAGCTGCACCAGCACTCGGTTTTTTGGTTGTTTGAATTCTTTCTCAACAATGCTTTTACTACAGATTTGGGAGTCGAGGATGAGGTGGATGATTGCATCCCTTGTCGGGTGGCAGTGGTGACAAGTTGAGCTGAGACAGCTTTGAAGTCGAGGGTTTTTCTGTTGCCTACCGCATTCAGTACTGTGGTCTTGAACGCTTCCCATTGGGTGTTGTCTGGTAGTGAGTGTAGCAGTAGGAATGCCAGCAGCTTGTTGTCAATGGGCTTCTTGAGTGAGGTTAGTTTCACATTGGCAGTGGTGAGTTTTGCAATGTGTTCATCAATGTGCAATGCATCTCTGTCCCATTTCAGGGTCATGACATCTACCCAAGTATAGAATGCAGTTATGCCAACATTGGTGCCTTGATGGATCTTCACCAGGGCCCTGAACAGGGTCCTAGCAGACCTTTCAGAGCTGACATTCAAGATCAACCAATCATTGATGTACTCAGTGATTATGCCTTGTGCCTTGTTGTCAAGCATCTTCCATTCTGAGATTTCTGTGACATTGGTGGTGTATGTTATAGTGGCTGGTTTGTCGTCTGCTCCCAGCTCTGTAGGGTCTGGGTGTTTGGTGCCAGACTGTACACTGTCCACTCTGCCAGTCAATGAGAAGATTGGCAGGTGAGATGTAAGAGGCTTGTAACACTTCTCCTTCATTAATTTGGAGATGATACAGATCTTCCAGATTTGGAAGTTCTTGGGCCCTGTAAGTGTAGGGCATGTTGTGGTCTGATGGTTGTCGGCTGCCATCTTGGGGGTTCTGGGAAGATCCCTGGGGATAACTTGCTTCATGCACAAGTGGGGTTATTGAGTCTGTTGTTCCTGATGTAGATCTGTGGTGTGTTATGCCACGGGGCCCATAACCTGTTAAAGTTACAGATCTAATAATAACACAAGTATGCATCTCAGCCGTCTGCAATGAGCATAGCGGACTGAGGTGTAACTGTACCTAATAATAACGCAAGTATGCATCTACCAAGTATTGTAAGTTTAAGTGATAATGAAATGATATGAAACAGAGTACACACCTCAGCTGTCTGCAATGAGCATAGCAGACTGAGGTGTGGGAAGGAAAAACAGTGAAAATAATAGGGCAAAGATTACCCATGTGACTGGCACTAATGATAGCATGACCCAATATGTACAGCCAAGTATCACACGCCATTTTTGACAGTAGCTTCTTCTTTGTGCAAATGCCGAGCATTCACTCCATAGGTCCTGTCAGGGTCATTTATCATCATACTGTCTTCATCCACTCTTCTTGACTATGCTATGGACCACTCAAGTTGGATTCCTTATATCAAGGCGCTTCCAAACTGGTCCACTATGTGTCCTGTATATCCATATTTCTTGTGCTAACGACTGATGTTGTTAAGATTTCTTCTAGGTACACCCAGTGAAATGTAGACAATTTATCAGAACATATCACTGATAAAGACATAACCAACTTGAATATGGAGAAAATCCAGGAGCTAGCAGCTGCAGCTGTTTAAGTTGGGAGGCTCCCTTTGAATGGCATCCCTATATTGCTACTAAGTAAGCAGGGTCCTCATCTTTTTTGCATCCATTCACTTATGCATCTTACTAATCATTTGGTCTGGAAAAACTCAACTCAGAAATCTTGATTCCACTATGCTCTATAATCTTGAAGCATACTACAGAGCTCACAGATATGTCAAAGCTTATTTTGTAAGCCCCGAAATGTCTACTCCCTGTGCAGTACTAAACAGTTCCAGTATGCACAAATGGATTTGAGTGTACAAGAAAACTGGATGTGATGTGCTCATCCAAACAGAGTGTCATGCATATTGAAACAACAGTGCATCTTGAAGTCCTGGATGATTCAACAGTAGGCTTATGGCCCTTCACCTTAATGAGATCAAAGGAGGGGGACTAGAAGTGAGTGAATGTTATGATTCTGTGCAAATGGATTGACAGTTTTCTCTCTTAGGGCCTGTTCCTTGCTCCTGTTGATCATGAATGTTGCTCATTGTATACTAACATGACAGAGAGGACCATCTTCGACACACTGCCGGGTGCGTGTACAACTTGTCTTTAAATTAATCATGGTAGAATCAATGTTCTTTTACTCTGGCAGATGAAGAAACCACAAAGGTAACTTGGAAAGTCTCATATTTGGGTGAATGCTGACCAAACTAATCCTCTCCAACATGCCGGCTGTGGTCAATCTGGACGGTTATAACATGCTGAACAGCAAATATGAACATGCACAGGGACCATATATTGTCAAAACTAACTTTACCTCTTTGTCTTGTTGATTCTTTCCTACACTAGCATGTTTTACAACTTTGGATGGAATCCGCAAAGATGCTCATCCAAGGCATTTATTAGTTCTGTTGACAATTGTATAAGGAAATGAACTTCTATCCTCTATAATCCAGCCCATTTATAGTAGAATGGCGTTGTCTGTCATGGGCACGGTCCTCGGCTTGTGCTATTAGTACACACGTACTTCAACGTTCTGTATCACCCAACCAGGGGCTGGACTCATGGCGGGCAGGATTTGCAATTGGGTCTGGGATATTCCAGCAATTAAGTGATGAGAAGGAGTCATTATCCAAATGGATGTCTATTATATTCAGCAGACTCAAGTGGTTTCTGTATGCAGTTGCAATTTTGAAAGCCATTATCAGGGCTCAATTCCGATGGTGGAAGGGCTGCACTCCTACATTGCGAATGACCCCAGCAACTCATAAGGAACAGGTGGGTGAGAGGCTAGATGCACAGGTGCCATGGCTAGTGGTGTCAAAGTTTGGTTCTGAACTTTGGTTCAAACCTGAATGCTTGTGAACTGAATGGCAAGTTCAGTTCAAGGTTTGGGCACATGAGGAGAACTGAACATAGGGTCCGGTTCTCCATTCTTGTAAGTGAGAAATACTGAGAACACATCTGAACACATTCGAATGCATTTGAACACATCAAAAAAAGTAATTATTTCCCTTTAAAACTTGTAGCAATGCTTTTACCCATTGCCCCCCAAGTGGCTGTATGTGCTCCCTTAACTGCTGATTATCACCAGGTGGTGGACATTGCTGAGTTCAAAAATGATGTACACTTGACAACATGCAATGATTGCTTTACCGGATGCTCGACCAACCTCCTATGCATCGTAGTCCTACAATTTCTCCTTATCTCTCCATTCCATTTGAGCTCAACTCTACAGCATCCGGGGATTCCCCAACGAGTATGTATTTTGTTTTTATCCCAAGAGATGTTGTCAACTTATTATCTCTACACCTCAGCCAGAAAGTCCTCACCTGCATATAAGCACCTGATGCTCGTCGATATGGCGGCTCGTTTCTTCTTGATGCCGTACAGTCTTTTCAGCGTGAAGAGAAGGCATCAGGGAGTCCCCATGACGAGCTCCAGCAGTACCTGGAGTCAGGCATCGGGTCGACTATAGATGTAATTCGCTGGTGGGGGGTAAGTGGAAATATCCAGTAATTTATTTTTCATACCTAATGATATTCTTTAGCATCAGAGCGACACAAAATACCCTACGTTGAAGCGAATCGCACGTGACTATCTAACAATCCAAGGCTCAGCAACTCCCTCGGAAAGGGCATTCAGCGGTGGAATTACGGGTACCTCTCACCGAAGTAGCCTTTCAACTCGAACCTTCGAGGCTCTCCAGACACTCAAGAATGCGTACCATTAATGGTCACATAGCAGCCATACAGCAACTGGCTGTCCATGTTGATGCTCTCATTTCTGAGTTTGATGGTGATTCCGGGGATGAAATTTAATGGAGGCTTTCTTGAATTTTATATAACTTTTAGTTGACTGACAATATTTTTCTGATTCGTTTTAAAGTTTCAGGTTGTTTGTTTTATACTAAAAGCTACATTAACTTAATTTTGCATCTCAAGTAGTTCGGTTCATGGTTCGAACCCAGCATGAACCTGAACCGAACCTATCTGAACCTGAACCTACCGTTCAGTTCAGCGTTCGGAAGAACTCTCTGAACCGGACGCAAAGTTCGGTTCTAGGTTCAGAGAAAATGCTCTCTGAACCGAACTGAACCGAACCTTGACACCACTAAACACACATACCTAATTTGAAAGGAGGTAGAGTGCAACACTCAGTGAGAAGCGTAACATCTCGAGAGAAGTGCGACACTTGGCGTGTTACACTCTCTAGGCGCAACCATAGTTGTTGTCGTTGTTCTCCTTGGTCTTTGGTGTCTGTCGTACGTCCCTGGGCTCGTTCAGCATCTGTTTCCTGGTCTTGTGTAAGATATGCCTCATGCAAATCCAGGAACATCACATGATCAGAAGTGACAAAAGCGTGACATTTAGCGGTAAATCAGCTTCAAAGCTTAATACCACTCTGAATTTTCATTTAATAACAAATCTAGCCGCAAGGAGTTGTGCTTAAGCAATTATGCACGATTAATTGCAGACCTATTTCCCAAATACGGCCTCAAAAAACTGGGACATGTATAAATTAAAAGAAAGGGAGAAAGGAAACGAATCGCGATAACTGTTTGTATTCACAATTCCACTTGGTGAACCTGGCGGGCCTCCCATTTTATGGGTCCCCTCATCTGTCGCCCATCCCCCGTAGATCCTTCACAGTTGATCGAAGCCGGTCCATATCCCTCAGATGAGAAGAGAGGCACGTGGCTCGTTGTTGGAGCGACATAAGACCTAGAATCAAAATAAATGTTAAAGATTTAATAAAAAGCCATTTAATATGACTTACCTACGTATTTTTCTGGTTTGTGGGCCGGAACGAGGGCAGGCGAGGAGGAGTAGGAAGGGAGATGGTGGCGAAAAGAAGAGATAAATGATGTTGGGTGTTAAACTGATTTTCCTGCGTGTCACCTGATTGGGAATGCCGGCCGGGGCATTTGGAAATTGTTATGGTGTGTTATCAGCTGTCTATCCTCCACTGAAGTAGAGTAGTATATAAAACATAAGAATGAACGATATTTTATACATAGTGAACGAGCACTGATATCGCGATTGAGACTAGGCGAGAAAACGCGTTTGATGGGTTGCATCGCGTTTGGAATGTCATAGGGTTTGATTATTCCAACAATCCTCATTTATATACTTATTTCATAGTCTACAGTACATATCTAGTGTAATCTAATGGTGTTTATATTATCCGTTTGCCTCTGGCAACCCCCATCATTATAGAGGTCAAATGTACTGTCGTCGTCGTGCGTCGTTTATTTCAACATAATATGCTCCGTGGATCGAGGAAGCATATCTTTCCTCCTTCGCAAAACTCCATCATAGGTGCCCGGATACGTGTCGATAACGCCTCAGGCGACAGTATTATCATTGTTCACCAAGTCCACTCCTAGCTGGATGAGATTGTAACCTGTAAAGGACTTAACGACGCCGCCTCAACGTGCACACGTGACCTATAAACCTCGGCGCGTCACGGTCCTAAGGCTAACCTGCTCACCTTGAAGAAACAGCGTGTCCAAGAATTACGGAGTGGTGGAGATTCTCGACGTGGTTATGATATACAGCGGGCAGCATAAAAGCCCCATAACTCCGAGCCGCCTTTGAACGAGCGCCATTAGGCGTCAGCGCGAGATGACCGAGTTCAAATGAAACACATCTCTCTGAACCAGACGGTAGCCACTCAAACAACAATTATTCGACTAAGAGCTGCCCAGAAAATGTCCAAAATACAACACTGCTAATACCCATCCATAGTACCAGCTATCGTCCCTCCTGATCATTCTAATCGCAATAGATCCCATAGCTCTGGTAAGTAGCGGTGCTAGTGAAAACGCAAGTACCAGTGGTATCGGTATTCAGCCTCTGGATTACACCACCACCCTGGTTATTTTCCGGGTATAAGCTGATATGGCAGTTGCCAGCAGCATTGGTTACGACGATGGAGGCTTGCTTCGGGGTGAAGTTGCCTTTGCAAGGGCTACCAGGGGATGGGGAACAGGAGATGGTAGTGCCACTTCCGCATGCTGTGACAACAACAAAAAAAAGTCAGGATTTCGTTAATTTCTATGCCAGCAGTAGGAGGACACCGGCTTACCTACACCCAGCGGAGCGACGTTGAATGCAACGGGTCTGCTTTGGCGGGCGACAAGCCCTTGTATTTCACCTCCAGCAATGGAGGCTGCCATTACTTGGTTGGTAAAGATGCAGACGGCAAGAGAGGCGATGCTGATAAACTTCATCTTGGGACTTTCTGGTGCTGATTGACTCTGCTTGAAAGATGGGTCATTCTGCTTGAAAGGTAAGTCACTTTATACCCCAAGAGACTCCTCAAAAACATTCTTGCCGATGGCACCACCGGCACCGCTAAGTAACTTCTCGGTCTCACCATCGATAATGCCAAGGAAAGTTGTGCGCTCCGAAACCGCCAACCGAGCAGCATGATGCCGCTGAACCCTGTAGCATATTCGGGTACGACTCTAGCGTGTCGGGCACATTGTGGGATGGGATGCCGCTCGGTCACTTTTTCAACAATAATCTTGATCAGTGGCGTCCATGAGGAGCAGCCAGATAGATGACGCCCTGTTCATCGCCATTAAGACCCGACAGAACCAAGGTCACCAGATGCACAATGACCTTGACGCTGGAGATTTTGTTCTCGGTACACTCGGCACGCGCTGGGCTGGTGAACTCTGATCCGGAGACTACCTCGCGCCCAACTACGATGCAATGCAGAATAATGACCGCTGGAAGTATTATCGAAAGATGACAGAAGGCCAGAACACCATTCTGAACAATCGCGTGAATCAAAATGTTCAGGCTGCACCGACTGTTGAAGGGGAAGCCTCGAATACCACACAAGGGTCGAGCAGTCTAGCGCCTATTTCGATGTGTGGGTAAGCTATTATAATTCTGATCTACAGCGTTTATTGACTGCAGTACTGATTCTAGCCGCGAATATTTAAGAATCAGTACGATGAAAAGCCTGAAGATGCGATGAGACTGAATTTTGGAATCTAACTCACCAACCAGTTATTGATGACGTGTTGCACATGCTCCGATATTGGACGCGCGAAAAGGACGAGGGATTCATGAACCAGACGTCAGAAATGGTGGACATAGAGCGTATGCTGATGCGAGTGGACCCGCTACTGTACGCTGAGATCGCGCTGGAACCCAGCTCCGCACGATCGCCATCCTATCATTCCTGCCCGCCGAGCTCAAGCTGACGCAGGTCGCGGGCACGTATTACATGGCGAGGTATGATCTGCGAGATGCGAGACGGGAATGACGTTTGCTGCGAGTACCTGGAAATGCCAGTGGTTGGGGAAATTGAGCGGTGATGTAGACACTCTGGCTGATATTCATTATTACTAACATAATCATAACAGTTGTAGGACTCACTTTTATAGAACACATGTCCTAGAATGAATGCACATGCTTAGCCATATTCCTTCCAGCTACCGTTGGTCATTCGCGCGGTGATTCGTGAAATTATGCTTCCATTGAAGCTATGACAACGGGCAGCTGCCTTTCTTGCATTGCCTTCTTCGTACTCAAACTAGCTACCCTAGCTTCTCAAACAACTCGAAAAATGGAGGAAAAATGCGGAAGTTGTGACAACATACCCGAGACAACGTACTCGAGACAATGTATATCCGAGACACATCCGAATCTATAATATGCTCCGTGGATCAAGGAAAACTCCACCATGGATGCCCGGATACGTGTCGAGAACACCTCAGGCGACAGTATTATCATGTTCGATATCTCGTATGTCGACTTCTTAGATTTGAACGCCTTCTTCATGCGCGCGATCATTCGGTGTTTACAAGCATTAAAGGACCGAGGGATTACACAGGACCTCTTCGTCGCCAAGGGATTCATCCCTGCCAGTGCGAAGCCGCAGTTATTGTTCAGATGGTCTAACGCCAACGCAGTCTAGATTAGCTGTAAAGAAACTTAAAATTAGCACGGTGACTAGGTCTAAGGATGCAGAGGTCAAAATAAACAGTACTCACCGGCACTAATTTGCCAAGAGCCATGCATTTGGGTGATGTACGCAATATGTGTGGATGAAGAGTGATGTACAAGTTAGTAGAAGGATGCCCACACAAAACTTCCCAGCATCATCTTGGTCACCTCGCACGCGTGTCCCACACAAACATCATGCGACGCGTCCTATCGAACAGTCACACCCCACACCTTACTACGCATCCCAACTCACGACGTTCAAACGGGCCGAAAGAATCGAATATAGTGCATTAAATATCCTTTCGCAATACAAGCACGTCAGCATGACATTGCCATTAGCGGGCCTCACGTATATGTATACCTCCCTTCTCCCTCTCGTTTTGTGTTTCAGAAAGCTGCAGGACGTCTGATCAGTATGGGTGCAGGTAATGGGAAGAGGGGAAGACGGACCGTGGGCATCTGTGGATATTATCACATCGCCAACGACAGGAATAACAACAGAACCAAGATCTAGCTTGGCATCATTATAGGTTTTCTTGCTTCGCTCATCGTTTCCCCGCCTGTGCTCGTCCCCGGCGCTTTTATTACGCCGTTCGAGTTCGTCTTTGCCGCGAGGGGGGTGCCGCTGGGTGCTGCCTGAGAGGTTGCTGTGTACAAATCTCAGTGAGCACATGTCATATAGGTGGATTATGTTTACGTACTCGGAAGCCCGCCCCCAACTTTCGCGGCCGCCACCACCACGGACTTCAACTTGTCACTCGTGTCGGTGGGGACGGCGGAGAGAACCCAATGCTCAGTGGGTCCTGCGAGTGGTGCGAAAGTTTGCCGAAGTGGTATGCCGATAGGACGCTAGATGAACAGTGGATGTGAGTATTCGGTCTGTGCCTGAAGAACCCAAAGAACCCGGTAGAAGAACAGTAGCATAGAAGAACTGGAAAAAAGTACTTTAGAGGTCGATGGGAAATAAATCCCAGCGTGTAAACACCCGAGGTAAAAGCACCCAAGAACACAAGCTGCCCTGTGCAAAAGCACCCTACGCAAAATTGACTCAGGGCGCAAATGCACCGAAAAGCAAAATATCTCAGAACAAAGGCATACTACGGCATCGATGCAACAACCACAAGAACCCTAGCAAACACACACCGAGGAATAAATACCCAAGGCAAATGTATTGCCAGGCGAAAACACTCCAAGGTACAAGAACGAAGAAGAAACACAGAAGCAAAAGAACAAAAGAATGCTTGCACCAATAACCACACTGCCACCCTTTATTCACCTCTTCAAAAACGGCATCCCTAAACTCCAACTGAACAAATACCCGCTCATGACCGGCACATCCGTCCCCACCACATTCATCTCGCACGCGTCTGCGCTGCCTTCAAATGCAACCCTTATGAGATCTCGCGGGTCTTCCGGGAAGAGCTGCCCCCCAATCTGGAAGGCGAGCGTGTGCGGAGTCGAGCAGGGGAATTGGGAGCCGCCAAGCACGGCGGTGATAAGCGATGTTACGTCCAGTGGCTCACGGATGAGGAAGTTGCCCTAGGGAGGGGTGTTAGGGGAAGGGGAGGGGGAAAGGAAAGGAAAGGAGGGCTTACAGTGCCAATCAAAGCGGAGAGTTTGATACTTGACGATGAAAGGTTGGACCTTGGAAGCTTCACCCCATCGAGGAACACATCGTCCACAAAGACCTCCAAAGTAATCAGGCCAGGCTGTAGAAATCAATAGAGGGCAGGAAGCGATGGAGTCCGGGGAACTGGCTGGCTGAAGCCTCGAAGCGTACCGCAATGCTCGAGGATGAGTGGAGGTGATTATATAACGCGTCTACGACATGACATGTATTCTAGCTACCGAACTCGATCACGTGACCGTATGCCCGACTGCCCTGCTACAGCGGGGAAAGGTAGTTGGAGTGCCATGCGGAGGAGCGATACCCGAGCATCGGGATGTGCTCACTCCGTCTTTGGACGTCAACGGCGGCAGTGGCCACGTTATCGGTGAACAACGTGTTCCACAGCTGTTATAGTAAAACACCAGCTACATCCACTAGGCTAGCTTTCTATTTAGGTACAAATTGCTTGTCTCAAATGTAAAATCCTCCAAGCCATGCTTCAGATGTAAAGTAGGTAATTAATTCCAATGGACTTTGTTCCATGAGCCTATAAATTCGGAAGTCTGCCCATGTGGCTCCTTTCCATCTCACTGAAATCGACGTTGCCTATTTGAGTTACACACCATGATCTTGGTCTTTCGCGAGAGCAAGTCACATCTACCTTTCACGCAAAGAATTCAAGATCATACGATGCAACTAATCATGGGATCTGTCCAATTCTACACGGTAATGGGCCAATTTATAAACAACAGTTGGTATAAAGAGTTGATCACACTGTAAGACATAGACTCAGGTGTAAGTATTGAATATACAGCCAATCCGTAAGAATCAATATTGTATCAAATTGTACATGGCATATCAGTAAAAGATAGCTTTGTATATCTTTATTCCTTGTCATGGAATTCCCGTATCAATTTCTCTGCTGTCATCGAACGTGGCTTTATGATACACTGAAAGGGAATAGGATACCTGGAAATGTGGGCGTAATAGTTAATAAAAATATCTTATATGGCAGAGGATAAATTACTAACGATAGCAATCCACTCGTGACATCAGACTTCAGTTGAATAGGATTGCCTTGAGCATCGACAGGAGGTCTGATATCGTAAACGGCCAGCACAGAGGATATAATGGCGTAGAGCGAATTATCACTCATATATCTTCCAGGACAAATTCTACCAGATTAATATCCAACGCCTTCGTTAACATCGAACACCATAATATGAAAAGCATTGACTTACCGGCGTCCATACCCGAATGCTGCTACATTCGGGTTTCTCGCTTCAGGATCAAGTTCTCCATTTTTCAGGTATCGCTCTGGCATATATTCTTTCGGCTGATCGAATACCTCTGGGTCGTGTAAAATTGACCTAGCGTATGATTGTGCGTTATTAATAATACACAAAATACTAGTGAATACTAAGACTTACCATCCATTTCCGAAGACTACAGTACCTTTAGGAATAAAGTAACCATCGTACTCGTCACCATTAGTGCACATGTGACCAACGGCTGCGTGAAATGTCAAACTATTTCCATTTCAAGTTGTTGTGGATTTGCGCACCGAGGGGAGTGACTAACTCCCATCTCATAGTTTCCTTCACCATTGCATTGATATACGGAAGATCTTGCCGATCTCCAAATCCAGGCAGTCTGCCTTGCCCAATAATAGAATCAATTTCTGCCTGTGCCTTTCTTTGAACCTCGGGATACATTGCCATTGCCAGGAAAAAAAACTGAACGGAGGATACCGTCTGCAAGAACATTGAACAGTGTTAAAAAATTACTAGATAATGTAAATATTTCCTGAACTAGCCCACTTACTGTATCTGCGCCGCCTGGTCGTTCGATATAGTTGCTAAGTATGCTGTACAATCGATGCTATAAACGATATGTTTGCTCACCTACATAAGCAACGGCGGCAGTATGTCGTGCTATCTCTTCCTCCTCCGCTCGCGCTGGGTCATCCTCATCCGGTAAACGTTCAATTAACGCTGTTGAAACACAGGGAGCTGCAGAACCACTTTTCTGTCGATATCTGGATGAGAGCGACTAACACTACAACACCCTGAAGACACTTACAAGCCTCTCTTTCACGAGTTCGAAGGGTTTCTCGGCGACATCAGTATTTATGGCCCTCCAGCGAGCTGCTTTCCGCTTGAATTCGGCCCAAGGGAACCAGTTCGGAATATACTTTAAAATAGGGAAAAAATCGACAAGAAATTGGCCTGGAACTCCAGCTTCAGCTAAACCCATCAAGGCCTCTTCAGCGTTCGATATGTATGGGTCATTGGATTCTTGAACATCGATCCCGTAAGCGACGTTCATGATCGTAGCAGCAAATGTGCTAATTAAAATATTAGCAACAGGGGTCATGGGCGAGAATATTTAAGCACTTACTGCCGGATGTGATGAAAAAAGTTATCGGGGGTATCAAGCAAGCGACGTAGAAATGCACGAGTCTCTTTGGCTTGAACAGGTTGATATTGAGAGACGACATTTGGATGAAAATGCTCGTGAAAAGCCCGGCGATGCCGACGCCACCAAGAACCATAAGGCGTTAGAGCCATATTATAACCCCAGTTCATCCTACAGAGCTGCCTATTAGGGTAGCACAGTAAGCGGATTGAAGGCGCTAACACTTACAGCTCCAAGATCATGGGCATACGCATGCGGTCTGAATAGTTTGACGATCTCTTCTCAAAAAGATCATTGGCTCTCTTTAGCGATCCCAACACGACGAATGGTTGTCCGAAAACTTCGTAATAAAATATGTCACCTTCAATGACCAATCAGGTGATGCTGAGAGAAGATGAAAGTAATAGTTCACCATAAATCTTAGACCACTCGTCGTAAGCCAACCATGGCTTATCTTTAGGCATGTCAAAAAGGTTTCCGATAATCGGATAACCTTTTGGCCCCGGAGGCAATGGAAGACCACGAGGATTGAAGTTTTTTCTGTTAAATTTGAGTGCGCACAATGCGAACAGAATGCCTCCAGCAAGGAAGTAAGGATGTGAAAGGATACCCATCGCTTGATTGTTTCGGAAAGGTGACAGCAATTGATGAGTGTTTCAGTAGAGGTGAGTCAGAGACAGCGTACCGATCTTTACGAGCGTGAAACCGAGTGGATTATATAGACATTGGGTGTGTCTGATTGATAAGACGGCTGCTTTCTTGACAATTCATATCGAAGACTTAACATAGAAAAGAAAGTTTGACATGGTAGAGAAGGCAAAACTATCATCGGTGGAAGCCATCCACAAATGAGCTATTAGGAAAGAATAAACCAACAAGCCGTCACAATTCCAACATGTGTGAAGGACTGTCAGGAACGAGCAGGGTCTAAAAATACCCACCCCAGAAACCATTACTGTTGATGACCCTGAAGTTGGCCAACCCAGGTAGTTGGCCATCACTGCTATTCTACGAGTTCTACATGTGTTTGCACGATTCTTTTTAACAGTTCTACAAAATGGAGGCCTCTTTAATGTTCATACAGCATTTGAAGTGAAAAATTGTTCGTAGATGTCAAGAAAAAAAGTGTGTGAATGCCGGAGATGCCGTGATTATTAAGCATTCCCACAGGCGCCAGCACAATTCCCCGCCTTGTGTTCACA
>JASFDE010000411.1:0-13526 GCA_036937135.1 Nidula niveotomentosa | reverse complement strand
ATTTAGGACTTAGGATGAGTCCTTAGCATGTGACAGGGAGGGGAGGAAATAAGAACTGAGTGGACAAGGAACTGAGTTTGACTGGTTAGTCCAAAGTAGATTGTGGATGAAGTGTATTGCAATTAAGCAATTAATAAACTGAGGAGCAGTACCAAAGTACAGGAGTTTATATACAGAGGAGACTCCTTGGCAAGGAGTCATAATACAAGTACAAGGAGCATAGTAGTATAGAGTAGCTGAGATCTTGTGGCTAAAACTACTATGGAGTATGTACAAAGTGGCAGTAGTCTGAGATAAGGAAATGTAGTTAGATAAAAGGATAACAAAGTATTCAGGGATGACATAAGCAAGATATGATGAAAAGGAGCAAGACCAAAGTATAATGGATGGCTTGTATTGAACTGCAAAGTTTAGTCTGGAGTTTCTGAATAGTGTGGGAATTTATCCCAGAGGTGCACAGAGATGTCCAAAGTTGTAACTTGGTGAAAACGGGATATGACAGCAGTGTGTTGGGTATTTGAGCTCTAATAAAGCAGATTCACAATTTGTATGGAATATGACAATCAAATTTGATGTACCATTTGTAGAATGTTAGATGTAGATTAAATATTGATCAATTCACAGTCTCTTTTCTCATGGTTACTTCAAGTTGAGGATACAACCAAGTTGCTGTGCTGAACATGGTTATGTTCATCAATGAAGGTCTTGGAGCCACAACCAAATGATTTGCAGGTGTAAACCACTTTGGGACAGTTAGATGGCATCATGGTATGAGGGGATTGGGTGAAAACAAGAGGACAATCAGACTAGATGGTGGTTAGATGCAATTTAGACAGAATATTCAGCACTGCTGTGATAATATAACTTTGAAGCACTAGTTAGCACACTGGCTTGTGACTGTTGCATATGCTGTGACATGATTGGTCAGCAGATATATCTGCTGTGTCCTGAGGGGACCTAAGAGATGGCCTATGTTGCTATAAGATGCATTGAGATTTGGATAAAGATTCAACAACTCATAAAGCAGAAGCAGTAAATGAGAGGATAGCATAAGCCTAGATTGAATGCTGCTGGTAAAGGTGTACAGGACAAACAATAAGTTGATCCTTGGTACAACAGCCCGTCATCCGGGTGAAGCAAGCAATAAAGACGATCAAGAGAGCTTACCGATGTCGGATATAGTGTAATAAACGCCATGGAGGTCTTCACTCTAGCCACATGTTGAAGACGCCACTGACAATGCACGGACGCTGAAGCAAAGCGCTGCCGGCCCAACTGCCAAAGGCGTAGCCAAATACTTAACAACAAATACACGACGTAGCCAAATACGCCCTCGCGACTCTAGGACAATGTTGGTGTCGGAGTAAAGGAAGCACTCGAATTTCGCGCATTGTGGCTTTGTGAGCATGCTACGGTATAAAGACCCCCCGGCGATGGAGGGAAAAGCATCGGATTTCACATCCATCTACAGTGCTCTGCTCATCGCATCCTCACGTTTAAACATCTTCGTTCCTCGCTCGTCTCGCCTCGTCTCATCTCTCAGCTCGTATCACTGTCTCATTAGGATTTCCAAGAGGTGTGCTTTCTTCATTGGTGTTGGGTATTCAACAGTCACTTATTCTTGCTTTTGTGTGCAGAAACGTCCTGTGTATCGATAACTAAAACTTATATCTAACGCCCTTACGCCTGCCTTATCGCTTCTTCGGATATCTGGATATCCTTCTCATCCTCACGAACCACTAATCCACCACACAACGTCTCTCACGCTTTCCTCAAAACCAAAAATGTCTTCCACCACACGCACCACCGTCCCCACCCCCGTTCCCACCTCCGTCCTGCACGCTGTCCTCTTCCTCACTGCGCCCCTCGCCCGCAAGTTCTCCCCCGCCACGCAGCACGCCCTCCAGCTCATCCTCACCTCCACCCTGCGCGCTGCGTACCTCCCCGCCTCCGCCTCCCAGCTCCTCTTACCCCTGGCCCCCGGCGCCCTCCCCCCAAGGCCGGTGTACGCCGCTTGCATCGCCGCTGGGCTCGCATGGGACGAGTGGATGCAGGCCCTCGGAGGGAAAGCGATGGACCTGCTCATCCTCCCACAGGCAGTTCTCGTGCGCATCGATAAAGAGGTGCACACCGTCTGGCGAGAGGCTGCCCCTGCTCTTGCCCCCAGAGTCGTTGAGGCGCAAGTCCCCATCTCCAAGCTCGCTCTCGGCCAAAAGCCCCTCCCCATCGACCTCCGCGCGACCGTCACCTCCGCTCTCACTCGCAAGCGCACCCTCGCGCAGGAGCTCCTCGAGTCTGACTCGGAATCCGACGACGAGCTCTTCGCGATGATCTCCAAGCAGCGCTTCATCGTCTCGCCCACGCCCACGCGGGAGCGCTTCGTCGTGCCCGCCATTTCTGCCCACTCGCCCGCGTCGTCCCCCGAGCCCGCGTCGTCCGACTCAGACTCCTCACGCTCCTCGTCCCCATGCTCCGACTCTTCAAGCGTCTACTTCTCCGAGGACAGCCTTACCTCCGCCTCTTCCCTTTCCTCCTCCACCTTCGCATTCGCCCCCAAAGTAGAAGTTCGCATCACCCCGCCCTCCCCACAGCGCATCGCCCTCCCTGCCCTCACCCGTTCCGTCCTGCAAGCCCGCGTCAACCGCGCGCCCACCGCGCCCACCGCCTCCTTACGTGCCTCCGCCCCCACCTTCACCCTCCGCCGGGACCGCGCTCCCAAAATCTTCGTCGACACCACGAAGCGCGACGTGCAGAAGTACCTGTATGAGGGCGGGAAGAGCACGGTGCTCACTGGGGGCGTCATGCTTGGGGGCGGGCCTGCCGCTGCAAAGTCCAAGGTCGAGGTACCGACAGTACAAAGGTACAAGGCCCCCATTGGCCGCCCGGCACAGGCTGCAACGGGATCGTGGAGACGCGTCCGATCGCCCTCCCTCCCTTCGCTCTAATGCTCTAGTGATCTTTCCATTTATTGATACATTCAAAACTAGTACGAAACCCCTATTACCTTCACGCCTTCCTCTTCTTTCATTCATTCTTCTGTATCACCACCACCTCCTTGTATCCCTTCCCATCCTCTACTGTATTCCTACGCTTACCTTCCTCTCTGCCTTCTAGATCCTTGTATCACTTCGCTGTCTCCAGTCTCTGCTTTGATCCCTCGCTTTGCTTTGCCTCCGATTGACAATCTGGGCTTTCTCCCTTGTGTTATAGCTGCTTAATACTCCGTCTGGACGTTGTGGCCTCCGGTTCCTATGTCGATCCTACCTTCTTATTACGTTGCTTCACGCTTCTCTTTTAAAAATCACGCTCCCTACGCTTCCCGTTCGTGCCTGCCTGCTTGCGGATTGTATACACTGTACCACCTACTACCCTACCTTTGTAGGAATGCTTAATCGGATTAAAACCTTTGCGTATCCGTCTTTGTGCTGCCCTTGAGATGATCGGTCGCTGCGCAAGTTAGCTGCAGCATTCTCTCGATGTCCTATGTTTCGTCCCTCTGCCAGATTCGCAGGTTTTTAGTTGCTCACTAACGGAAACGGACACTCTTTCAGCTTGTCTCTGGATTCCCCCGCTGGCTCAATTCTCCGTAAATAACAATCTAGGTACTTCGGCTTCAGCTTCATAGACTCGTAACCGTCGTTGTATGAGACTATCGAGGCTTACCTCTCAGAGGAAACAGTCACCAGTCTGTCAGCGTCACACTGTGAGGTCCTGAAGGCACGACAAACAGAGCAAAAAAAAAAATCAATAAATATCCACCAGGAAGCGACGCCAGCAGGATTTGAACCTGCGCCCTCAAAGAGGAACAGATTTCTAATCTGTCGCCGTAACCACTTGGCTATAGCGCCTTGACGTTTTAATTCCTGTCTATTTATAAATTCTGGTTTAGCCTAAGCAGGTTACGCTAGTTGCCCATTGACTACCGCTAGAAAGCTGCAGATATAACCTAATTGAGGGGAAAAGACTAAAATTTGATGTTTAGACCTGAAACAGGAGAGATAACCTCACTTAAATCACCTCCACCCCATCAGGTAGGAAGGAACCAATCCCACAGTGAAAATTCTCGATTAACACACGCGAAAGATGAGAATGTCCGAGGAACAGTTACCCCACGAACAATCATATCATATATATTGCAAAGCAAATAGATACTTCACAAAACGGAAACATAAAACAAGTGGAAGAGGCTGAGGCACATCATATATCGCAGAGACAGGCGGAAGTTAGGGAAATCTCAAGGCATTCAGGGACCATGCATATGGAACCGGAGAGAGAAGACCCTTCTAATTAAAGGCATTAGGTGGGTCTAGCAGGTTCTCCTTCGACATATGTAAGAGCTTGAGGCCACCTTTCGCTCCAAGGTCGTAAATGCACAGCAAAATTGAAAGAAATGATTATAATAAATGGCCCTCGAGCGTCGCCAGAACCCATCAGGTAAATTGTTGCACATTGCCCGCCACGCAAGGTCATTCGTCAAACCAGGGCGCGTCCCAGGCGGAACCTCTGCCCTAACAGCCCGGTTATCAAGATCTTCACGGATGATTGGGAAGCCGAAGACGCGCAATGGCACGTAAACATCTGGTTTTCGGGTCTTGTTGTTGCGTAGTGAGAACGGCTTTGGATGAACCCAGCTTTCGAACTAGGAAGTCCTGAACGTAGGTCAGCGCACATTTTACATGGTTTACGAGAAGAACATACATGCTGTTATGAGATGCGGGATGCGCAAATAACCCGCTAGACTGTGTTGGTATTGCAAGACAAGGTGCCACAGTAGAATCGAGATGAGGCACTTTTCGAACAGAGCACGTGATACAGCTTGTGACTGTCCCACCAGTGACACCACTCTGCTTGTCTTAAGAATTGAGCGTGTTGGAATTGAAATATTGTGGTGTAGACTCGTTACCGTCCTTCTATGAAAGCAAGCGTCTATCAGTTACCAATATAACTGTGGTGGTGGAACTTCCAGTTGAGAATCAGATCTCCTTTCAGAAGTGTTGGAAATACGAGCTTGACGCCCGCACCACCGGATGTCCAGCTGACGTCGGACCGTTACAGTTAGTATTAGTATGTGAACGGACGCATTATATTTCATTAGTATTCTGTATTCTGTATGCAACGGCTACATATTTTACATATAAGCTTGCTTATTTTACTTGTCCTTCTTTACTTGTTTGTCACCTAAATAGCAGATTTCGCCATTTCATCGGTGTTATTTCAACAAGAAGATGTCACCAGCTAAGTCAGAGCCTAAAGTTTAACCTCTCTCTCCTTCTACATATGCAAGAGCTTGAAGCTGCCTTCTGCCCAAAGGTCGTAAATGCACAGCAAAATTGAAAAGAATGACGGAACAAACGTCGGCGCTCCTGGCTTCGCTAACCTCGACTTTCCCCTTTATAATAAAGAAAGGAGTAATGCCACTCCAGTTTAAACAAAAAGTATTACATTTGATGCAAGGGTATTTGGTAGGGGGGGATAAGAAAACGAGTCGACGATACAGAGGTACAGAGATCATAGCCTAAAAGGTGACATAACAGAAATGCGCGGAAGATAGGCGAGGTGTTAATTTCTGAACATCGACAAAAAGATTAATTGCCGGGGACTGAAGATGGAGCAGGGCCGGGAAGAAAACGCACCGTACATGTAAATATACACAACCTTCATGAAACCCGAAACCAGCCAGGGCTTCCCTTAGTCTGAAGCGAGTCATGGACACGCTTAATCATGGCCATGTCCTGCGCACAAATCAAGTCCTCGGGTGACTTATTCGTTCCAACAATGATGCACTGGGCAACAGACCCTTTATAACGTATGGCCCTTGAACGTCGATAGAACCCCTCAGGTAAGCTGTTGCACATAGCCCGCCAAGCAAGATCTTCCCTTAAACATCCTTGTGTCTCAGGCGGAACGTTTGCCCGGATAGCCCAGTTATCAAGATCCGTGCGAACGATTGGGAAGCCGAAGACGCGGTATGGCACGTAAATATCTGGTTTTCGAGTCTTGTTGCGTAGCGGGAATGGTTTTGGAGGAATCCAGGTCTCGTATGAGAAAGTCCTGAACATATGTCAGCGCGTATTTAAATGAGTAAATAGGATAATATACATATCGTTATAGGATGCGGGATGCGCAAATGGTTCATTGGATTGTGTTAGTGCTGCAAGAGAAGGTGCCACTTGGGACGACAGATCCACCATTCACTTTTAAAGAGACTCGAACAGAGCACGTGATACAACTCACACAATTCGATGATAGTAATATTATCACGTGGTAAGCATCTCGGTGATAGTCTCCAAAGTCCGTAACTCCGGTAACTTGAATCAAAACCACTTTCAAGTTTGATTCGAGGAACCAACATAAGAGAGCAACGTTCATGCTTGCAAGTCGCGCTTTACTGACGCTCGGAGAACTATTTCCGATTCTGTGCCTTCATCAAGCACTCTGAGAAAAGTTGCATTGTTCCCAAACAGAAATGCTGGGGGTCTTTTATTGCTCGTGCAAGATTGTTACATGAGGTTCACTATTATGTCAGTACAATGGGAAGGATGTATTAGAACGAGAAATCATCACTAAGTGATGCCTTGGTTGCATGACACTCATCCTCGTGATTCTGAATCATTTCTTTCTTTTTCGAAACACCCCATTGTTCTCCGTTACAAATCTGATAGAAGCGGCACCAACTCCGCCTCGATAAAAAAACAACAGTCATTTGCGTCGATTTATAAAGATGTGTTCATGATATATATTATCGAATCATTCAAGATCTCTCTCGATAACTCTCTATGCCTTCATCCCACACCGACTTTCAGCTCCCGGGCTTAGAAGGCCAGCCACATGCCCTCGCGGGAGTTATGATTGCTGCCTCCTTTGCGTATAGTCGACGTCACAACCGCCGATGTCTTGAAGACCATTTTTATGGCTTTTGGAACCACATATTATTCGCCTTGATCGGTAACCTTGCCCCATATGTTTTCATCTCACCACAGCTCACAATCCAACACTCTACTTCTGGCCGACCGAATATTAACATGTCCATCGGGACTGTAGCCGACAACGATGCCGAAGAGAAACGTCCTGATTTTGTCCTGATGGGAGCAAGCATTTTCTATCGATTAGGGCCACTCCTCCCTGATAATCTAATGTTGTGGCACGAGATAAGGATTAAGGATGCTCGACCTTTTGTTTTTGTAGAGCTTAAACGCCCCCCGCCTCGAGGTGAACCAAAGAAGCAAAGGTTCTGGGATGCTCTCGCGTTCCATATGCGAGACGCGACAGAGCAGGCTGATGAGCAAGCCGCACTTGCATTCGAAAGTTCAAATATTTTAAATCAGTGCAAAGAAATTGTCCTGATAGCTGCATGTGGAGAGTGGTGGAAATTCAAATTCGCCAAAAAGAAAGTTATCGTCCCTCCAGTTTCTTCAATGACATCGACGACGAAGAAGAAGAAAAAGTTGAATATAGGCCTGGGAAGAAGAAGCAGAAAGCCCCGGCACAACCTATTCGCATTCAACCACTGTGTCGACATATCGACAACCTTGACCCCAGGTTCATGGAGTACGTCTGCGACGATGTAGACGATGCCACACCTCCGAAAAATGCATGGTCGCGGTTCTTCGTGTTCGGAACACCGGAATCTAATCAGCGCCTATTTCTCATTCATCGAGAATTAGAGCGCATGCGCTCGGAAATGGGAGCTTTGCGGATTGAGAACTACGAATCAGAGGTGAGAAATTTTGCTTGCTGTGCCATATATCATTCGTATTCAACTATTCACTTTTAGGGAGCTGAGGATGAGGATGAGTTGATCTTGCACGGAACGACACATCATAGATATGATGAAGATTCGGTTGGGAATGGTGAAGACAGTGATGACGAGGAAGATGATGATGAGGACTACCCTAGGGGCAATGACTCTGGGGACGCCGAGGAAGCTGGGGGCGATGAAGAACTTTAAAGACGATGAATATTACTTGGATGTAGATGAGGAGGAAGAGCGGTAACAAATCACCTTTCCTTTAATATATCGAAGTTGAAAGTGATAAGGAATGTGTGGCTCGTTTTGATAACTACTTAATAGTTTATTTGTTATGTCAGGACACTGCTTTCGTGACATATATTAATGGTGGTTCACAAAGTCACTTTTGCAAAGTAACTTGTTAACTTTTTCCTCATAACTTGAACCGCCTTACTTAACGTAACTTATTCCCACGCGTGAACAATTTAACTTGAACTTGTCCTTACTTGGCCGCCTGTGGTCAGTGTCAGCAATCACTGATGCATGCTGTCACCATATCTACGGCTTTATAGGTCCCATAAATATGGCCACTGTACCTGTTCTGTCAGCCTTCAAAAATCCAATTTTACAGGATGGTAGACAGTATGGAAGTAGTCCATAAGTCATTGCATAAAAACAGCTGTATTATGATCATAAGGTGATCCACCACTGAAGTCATCTTTTTGCAGTGTTATTTTCGGGCCAAATCATCAGGATGCTAAACGACACAGATAGGACTGATGCCTCATCTTTGGTGAGTCAGTTGGCCCTGCGGAATTAGCGGGCCAAGGGATTTGCTAAAGTCACTACCAGCTTAGGTCCTAAATATTTCATTCTGCTTCTTATGTTGACATTTCCCTCTGCTGCTGGACCAGTGAGACCTAACTCACATCAAATGAAACTTGAAATGTTACGCTATACCACTCGTCCAAGCCTGGTTCTTGGACCTCCAAACTCTATTACATCCTATACCCTGCCTGAGCACCCAGTAATGGTCAAATTCTCAAACAGCCACAGTCGGTTCTGGCACTCACCTGGCGATATCTGGAGGCACACCTTGTGTAGTTCAGTATAAGATGACATGGTGGGAAGCCGAGGAGGTTTCCCATGGCAGTGTTCAATGAACTGAACACTAGGAATTTGAATTAAATGTCATGCTCTCAAGATCAATATATGGTTGCAGTTCAGGTGATGTCAAGCTTCTGTATGGACATGGCCATGATGGATCACATAATAATAAACTCTTGTATACCTATTCTATGGCTTCACTGGCTATATAAAAATTTCATATAAACCTGCTTTTCCTCATTTGTTGTCTCATCGTTATATTTAAAGTGCACAGTACCAGTCATTAGTCATGTTTATCATCTGACAGTATGGACTACTTGTCGTCCTACACCTATACCCTGTCCTCTCCCTAGAATGTATGTAAAACACTCAGGTTGAAGTGACCCCCCCAAAGTAAGTACCGGACTATCTAACTTTTACTTTTACATTACTTGAACAAATTTACTTGCCCTGCCAAAAGTTAGCTCAAGTAACTTTTGTATGTGTATGGACAAGTAAAATTGTAAAAGTTACTTTTTTATCCGTCGAAATGTACTATTCAAGCATAAATTTCTTCAGGCGCAGCGAAACCACTCCGGAGATTCCTGTGTCTGAAGCACAGCAGAGAGCCACTTGGTCACGTCCGTATGCTGCGCACAAACCAAGTCCCCGGGCGACTTATTCGTCCCGACAATGATGCATTGCGTGACAGAATCTTGATAAAGAATGCCCCTCAATTGTTGATAGAAACCGTCGAGTAAGCTGCTACATATAGCCCACCACGCAATGTCTTCCTTCAGACGCGCCGGTGTCCCAGGCGGGGCATCTGCTCTGATAGTCTAATTATCATAATCTTTGCGAGTGATTAATTGATTGAGCAGCCAAAGACGCGATACAAGTAAACATCTGGTTTTTGGGTGCTATTGTATACCGGAAACGGCTTTGGAGGTGTCCAATTGTCAAAATAGAAAGTCCTAAAGAAATGATTAATGATTCGGCTTAATTTTGAGGCGCGAATGCCAAGGAGAAATCATACAAATACATGTCTCTTGAGTTAAATAAACGTACGTGTCGGAATAAGGCAATTTGTTGACCAATCTTTAATTGTATTGAGAATAGAAATGGAATAGGGATAGTTGACTTAGGTGTGGTGATGGAATAATTAAGACAGATAGCGGCGGAAGCCACTTCGAATACGAAGAGTCAATGTGTACTCACCGCTACCGATATCCCTTCCAGAAAAATGCCACCTGGCCAAGCCAGATTCGATCTTAGTAGGAATGGCATAAGGGTGCGTGCCGGAAGTGCCACTGTACTGGGAACTTACCCTTACCGAGATCTCCTTTTAGAAAATGCCACCTGGTCGTGCCAAATTCGACCTAAGCAGGAACAGCACGAGGGTGCGTACCGGAAGTGCCACTGCAAAAAGAGACTCATACTCGAGCTTTGAACATGATAGGAAATGAGCAGTTCGTTGTAGTACATCTATTTGTTACAGGACACGATTTTCGTGATAGAGAAATAGACCAGGTAGGATGCAAGACATGCTCCTTGAGGCAAATTCAGATAATATAGTTGTGTAAACTGAGAGCTGAGCTTACAATCAATACCATTTCTAGCTTTGAGTATTACTGCTTCAAATCATTATCCGAGTGCTCAGAACCTGGCTTTCCCTCAACATCGCTCACAACAGCCTTCTCGGTAAGGTCTCCTGGCACAAATATACCTAAACGGCATCGCTTTCAGCAGCAAAACAGAAGAGTATCCAAGAAAGAACATACCTTCGCGAAGCTCTCTTTCAGCCGCGCGATGATCCTCGACCTTTGCATAGGGTGTGTTAGCAACAAATAAAGGCGAATCCGTGAATAGAGCATCCATTTCTATAATTAGCTTTAGTCAGATCGAATGAAGAATGTTTAAGAGGAGCTAACTAGCCTTCCAGACGACGGCCAGTGGTCTCAGGGAAGAAGGCCCAGATGAAAAGAGCACTTGATAAAGACTTTTAGAGTAATATGGAGGCTTCAGTTCTAAGAACTTACTTGGTGTGGCCACAGATCGCAAAAACGAGGTCTTTGGTGGTTCACTTAATTCATGTAGATGCGATTAGGAGTACAGAATGTACTTACAGTATCTTCGTTGAATAGTTAGTAACATTTAGGTGTAAATATAGAAAAATCACTGACTTCCAACCAATGGCACCAAATGCCTTAGGAGTTACTTGTGCGATAAAACTAAATGGCAACAGCGTTTAGAGTTTACTGTATCGCTTGTGAACGTAGAGAGTGAATCATACAAGTTGGAAATCCACGAGGAAGAGCTGGTAATGGCAGTACTCTTAGCGCGCGTTCTGGTCGAAAAGATTTCAGCGGGATATGCCCATGATAGAGGACCAATGCAGGCGCTAAAGAAGAAATTGAAGACCCAGGTCCTGGTGAAAGAAATATAAGCAAGAATTTCACGACGGAAAGAGTTGCAACTTGCGTTACTAGACATAACGCCAGTCAGAAAATTAGCCCCGATGCTTATTATAGTTTTAAAACGCACTGATGAAGATCTGAGAAAGAGTTCAGGTGTCTATTTTAATGTTTGAACACGATGTGGGGGCCTACATAGTGAGCCTAGGTAGCAGATTCGGAGGCAGAAAGTTAGTATAATGCGCGGTGTGAAGAACTATTAGGCTCACAGCATTGCTAAGTAGCTTTGTTAACCATGCAAAGAACTCAGTATGAGAAGAAACAGGCTTACTTGTCAACAGTACCTGGCCACCTTGCCATGAGAATGGAGCCAACGACAAACGAAAGTCCAGAAACGACATTTCCAATGATCAAGGGACCTCGCCGACCAGTGCGATCGACCCACATAACGCAGCATGCCTCACCAATCAAAGCAATAACACTGTTGATGGATTGGAAGAGAAGAATACGGGATACGCTGAAGCCCATCTGGAGAATGATATAGGAGAATATACTACAAGTCTGTCAAAGCATCGCTTACAGTTGTGAAGATCTGAAAATTCGTCATCCTAGCATCAGGATGTCATCATGAAGAAGGCTAAGAGACGTACGTCGGTTGAGTAGTACTGAATGGCACTAACACCGGTCATTTGAACGGAGAACTGCAGGATGTACCCCAGACTGACGCGCCGAAGATTTGCAGGGACAGTAAACAGTTCGCTCCAGCTAGGTCAAGTTAGCGTTTAAATAATAAACGAGGCATGTGAGATAATGCTCGCCTTGATTCTCCGATATCCTTTGATCTGTAGATGTCCGCCTGAATATCCGCCATTTGAGCAAGAACAAACTTGTCATTAATATCACCATGGGCATGCAACCGAGCAAGAGTAGCACGCGCTGTCGATAATGTTCAGCCAATCGAAACAGGGCTTCGCCGTAAAACCAACCTTCGTCCATACGCCCTTTCTCCGCCAGCCAGCGTGGGCTTTGGAGGAGTGAGACTTCTAAAACTTAATAGCTCATATAGACTCACGATTCAGGCAACAGAAGCATGAAAGCAAGCAGAGGAATGGCAGGGATGATCTGTAATCAGGGCACTAAGCAGGGAAGTATGTTCTGTATCTTTCCAACGTACTTGAATGCCCAATGGAACTCTCCATTCTGCCTGGGTGCCCGGAATACCTTGGCTGCATCCGTATGTCTACAAATAGATGTGAGCACAGCATAGTTGTAATAGACATATAAACATACAATCCAAGATGCACAGAAAGCTGTGGCGGAAATTCAGTGGATAGTTATATGGCACGAGCTTTCAACGCACCGCCGATACCGAGCATGAATTGCTGCAGCGTGGTGAGACGCCCGCGAATACTTGGGTGGGCAATTTCTGCCTACAACAGCATAAAGACAACGAGTTTGCAGCTGCTAGAATATGGTCATACCTGATAGAGAGGCGCCAAATCGGAAACGATACCAACACCAAAGCCTGGAATACTATATTGAGATACGTATTACATCACAGTTAAGCACACATACCAGCAAAGAAGCGACCTGCGAACATGAAATCCATATTTTGCGCTCCGGTTTGCAGAGCTCCACCAACCCTGATAAGAAATATGAACAAGGATACAGCATGCAGATAAGTGAAAAGACTTACATATAGACAAAGGCTCCGAACTGGATCGTTTTGCGTCTGCCCAGCTTATCGGCAATGTAGGCAACAGGGAACATGCCAGCGAAGCTGAAGAACACGTCGATGCCAGGACCATAATGATCTAGACCATCACTTACCACCCAAGAACTACGATTCGCCGTAAGAGGAGTCTTCAGCTAGATATGTAGAGAATACAAACGCACCAAATATACTAGCTATCAAACCATGCAAATTAGGATTATCGTTCCGTGGACCCATCACGCGCTACAAGCATGAACGGTGTAAGCATCCAGCATAAACGACGTCAATGAAACACACTAACGATGAAATCTTTGGCAGGCAGCACTCCGGCGATAACACCCAAGTCATATCCGAAGATGATACTACCAAGACCTATTCACGCAGTTAGTGGAGGCGCTGAGCACAGGACACAAGAAGCACAAACGTACTGGCGAAGAGACCACATAGCCAAGTATAAACTTTGGGATGAAGAGGCATGATGAACACGCTCGTTCGGATGACCACGTAAGAAAGAACGTCAGGAGACAATATGTGGGGTATGTCTTCCTTTTCTTTAAATATAAGAATATATCCTCGCCTACCC
>JASFDE010000410.1:0-13558 GCA_036937135.1 Nidula niveotomentosa | reverse complement strand
TTGCAGTATGACTGCTATCAGCCATCAATAATATTCATAGCAGTCAGATTGCAATGAAAATATTCTGGGCACATTGCTGTCATACTGCAATGAACCTGTGAGGATGCACATTGTAGTATTACTGCAATGAACATTGCCCTGTGTTCAATTCCAACCATGGTCAGCTTGCTTTAATCCATAGAGCAAGCACTTGAGACAACATACACACACTGTTCCATTGTCATAACCCACTGGTTGTTTCATATATAGTTCTTCATCTATCTGGCCATTTAAGTAGGCACCTTTGACATCCATTTGCAAAATATTCCAATCTTTGATAGTGCCAAGACTGAGAGTAGTACAAAGGGTGTCAAAGAGCATGACAGGGTCAAATGTTCCATCTTGATTATAGTTGGTTCCTGGCTTCTGGGAGAAGCCCTGTGCTACCAAGTGTGCTTTATATTTCCAACACAATCAAACTTTTTGGCAAACAACCATCTATTTCTAATTGCTTGGCATCCTGGTAGCAAGTCCTCAAGCTCCCAAGTTCCTATTTGTTTCAGTTGCTTCAGTTCTTCCTGAATTGCTTTTTCCCATTCTTTCTCTTCATTTCCTGCCAATGCTTTGTTTACATTTTTGGGCACACTTTTCATGTTGAAACCATTTGCTGTTAATACTAATATGCTTGTTAATGTAGAGTAGTGTAAAAATGCGATACAAATATCACACCAATAATATACTCTGCAGTAAAAGAGAGAGAGAGGTGGGAAGGCTCAGTTCTTAAAAGTCAGAGTTACACTCTAAGTGAATTTATAAGATTGACTTGTCACAGAAAATGCAAAATAAGAATGACTTATTTCTTGCAGGAATAGTTCTCTAAATATTCTGCAGTTGATACGCCCGGCGTACATCTAACCATAAATAATTCGATTTTTCGGTTTTTATTGATTCACAATGTATTTGCGAACGGTGCTAGCTAGGGTACAATATAGAATCGAAGCTGAGGTCCCGGGCTGTCGATTACGAGCTATTAAAATTATATGAGCGGCTCACTGCACTAAGGGATTGAAAGCACACACGGCCTAAGCAATACCTAATAAATGAATCAATAAATACGCGATATCATTAAATATTCCACGCATATGAACGCGGCCAGTCCCAGAAGACGCGAAGTGTCGGGGTATATGCGCCAGAGACCCGAGAACGGTCAGGGAAGTGTCCCAGGATTGTTCGGAGGTAGCCAGTGTCCGAAATACTGGAACCCGAAATAATCGGAGGAATTCTATGTTTTCCGACATATGTTTCTTTCCTCGGCACCGAGAGGTTCCAAACAAATGATATCATGCAGTCTAGATTATTCTCATACTGACTCAGAACGGTCTCAGGTTTTTCTTGGACTATGTAATATATGATATAATTGGGTATGATGTAATATAGTTGTTGTAGTATATAAGGGGGGCATTTCTTCGACCTAGAGGGCAGACAGACAGTAGAGTGCGTTCCAGAGTCACAGACAGTAGCTGAGCGCGCTAGTCTAAGTCCCAGACGTCCAAAGTATTAGTTTTGCGAATAAACGAGATTTTTAAGCAATTTTATTAAGCAATAGTGTGATAAGAAGTGAACACGAGCTAAGAAGTAAAACATAAGGACTAGATAGTAAAATCGACGTCCTGAGTGCAGTATTTGACCGTTATTCAGGATCTAAAGTACAACCTTCGCACATTTGCGTCTTCTATCCGATATTACACCCCTCGAACACGCCGCTATCGCGCCAGCAGTGGTTTTTTGTGGTATTTGTGTTTTATTCATATAACTACATATTACATCTACATTTTACCACTTCTATCGTTGACTAGCACATCACAGTCTAGTGCTTTTGTTATCTTGCTTTGCTTGCTTGCTAAGGGACAGTCTCTAAGGGAATTGTGCTAACAGAAATTGTATGTGAAATTGCTCAAATTTGCTTATATAATATCATGATGCCCTACTAGGTATGGAAGCTGCTGAAATGTCTGTCTGGGGTACGGTGCCTGCTTTTCCCTGTTCTGGGAGGGGCCTATTTATACTGCATGGTAAGTAACATATGTAATCCAGAAAATAATGTGTAAAGTATTCGGCAGATGCAGCAGCCTGGCTGGCTAATATCTTGTGCATCAGTCTCAATTGTTAAGGGTGATCATAGCAAGGCTTGGGGCAGCAGCAACAACATTCAGGCCTGAGCAAGTGTCAGTGTGCTTGCAGACTATTCTTAGACTGTGCTGTCAGCTTGCTTTCATGATCAGCACTTTGATCATTGGTGCTTCTTGGCTTTGGCTCTTGCATGGCTACATTTAGTGTTAGGAGGTTTCTGGGTGTGTTTGTTTTTTTTTTTTTCATTTACTGCTGCCAACCGCTGCTGATCATGTGCCAACCTGCTGATCTCCGCACCAACTGTGGGTGTGTGTGTGTACATGTGTATGTGTGTATGTGTATATGTGTGTATATCTTTCAAGCAGGAGGGGATGTAAGCATATATATAGATGGTTTGGAAGGTAGAAACGCTCTAGAGAAAAAGTATGAGGGAGCAAATGTGCACAAGAGAGGGAGGGGGGGGGGGGGGGTGGGATGATGCAATATGCCTCTCTCACAAACAGCAGATGCATGGCTTTTTTTTGGCTGACATGCTCTTCTTCTTTTTTTTTGTTAAAATAAACTAAAAAGAATTCATGGCAAAAGAAACAGGTATAAACTAATATTTAATAAAAATTTCATTTTTAATATGTGTATTAATCCCATCCCATTCCACTTTTGCTGCCCTTTTGCTACCCAATAAAAATTTTCGCAGTCAAAAATTCATTTTTAAAATGTATTATTACTTCCTCCCTGTTTCACTTTTGCTGCACTTTGCTACCCCAATAAAAAAATCAACATTTTTCACAGTCCAGTCATGTCCATTGAATCTCCTGCATCATCTCCTGAATTTGCCCCCTCCACTGCTGTCACTTCCATGGATGTCAAAAATCCATGAAGGACATGCCAGTCCTTACAGACCCTGATATAGTCTGCCTTGGTGATGATGCTGATGACAACACTTTCTGTCCTTGCATAGTGCTGCTTGGCCACCCTTGTTGTGTGCCCAGCCATCATATCCACTACCAAAGCCAAACAGGCCTCATTCAAACCTGTGTTGGAGATGCTGTAACTGACACTGGGGAAGTGCCGCTGCACGGCGATTGCAAAATGTCAGAAGAGGTGGACACCCATTTTGATGCCCATCCCATTGTCAAAGAACATTTTGAGTGCTTTGGACATCTGAGCAGCATCCCATGCCATCCTGCTCAACACAAAAACCTGCTCCTGATACATCTTCAGGCTCTCCTGGCGGCTGTCTTCCCTGATCACCACCTTGCACAGTGTAACCCACTCTAGCAGCCGAACCAGGCGGATGATCGCATACAAGAGCTGGAACACCTGGTACTGCAGCAAACAGAGGATGTCCTTGTGGTCTCCCGTCTCATGAGACTGCTTATGGTACCCAGATTGGAAGCCACCTGTCCCCTCAGACACCTCAAACACCACCCCCCTTGAGCTGTCAACAGTGTTGGTCAATGGGATGAGAGACTCCTCCGTCATTTGTCCCAGCAGCCCTTCAAGAATGTGGCAGAGCAGCATGATGTTGTACATTGCATCCTTGATTGCTCCGATCCATCTGAGCAGCTCTCCCTGATTGAATTGAAGCTAGCCAAGCTTGTTCATGTGTGATCCCAGCAGTCCATGCTGCAATATGTGTGTCAAGAACAATGTCGACTTGGCATTGTCCAGCAAGCCATCTCATGCATCCAGAAGGACACCATATCCAACAGCACTCTCCTCTGGTGCATGCTTGTTCAGATGGGAGACATGAAACATGTCTTCCAGCTCCTGCATGGTGTAAACTCCAAGGAGCACCTTTTGCTCTAGGTGCCACTCCATCTGCTCCATCTTTTCCTTCAAAAATGCAACATAGTGCACAAAGTCAATGACGACATTGTCACCTACTGTGATCTTGTTTGCTTTCCACCAAACCATCACTGCACGTGGTGCGGCCTTGGAGACAATGCTGAACTCATGCAGCCACTTTCTGACCATTGTAAATGGTGCTAAATTGTAGTCCTGAAGAAATTTTGTGCAGAATTCTAAACATTGACTGAGGGGGGAGCTGATCAGCAATCTGAATATTTTAAATGTATTGTAATTTTAATGCATAAAAAAAGAACTTAATCAATGGCGGTGACAACAGGGGCCATGTTGGGAGAAGGGGAGAGGGGGGGTTGTAGAGAAAAAAAGTAAAAAATATAGAATATAAAATGCAATGGCAATAAATAAATTTTAAAAAACTTACTCAGATACCAGGTTTTGGTCTTCTGCCTCATGAAAGACATCAAAAAAGCGATGTGCTGCTTTGAGACAGATAGCATACTGGACTTTTGCAATCACAGGAGGAATTAAAAAGATAGATTGGTATGCTTCACTCTCCTCTAGGCACTCCAGCAGCAGGAAGATGGTGACTGGTGTATTAAACACACTTGTCCTGTTCTGGCCTCCTGTGGGTAGTAAACTGCATCAAATACAGCATACAATGCTTGGGTGGCACCTTTACAGTCAAGTGTCCCAGCATGCAAAAGGTGTGCCAGCTTGTTCAGTGATCGTTTCTGTATGTTGTCAAAGGAAAAGAGGGCCACTGATATGTTTTGTGGAGTGCATGCTTGCAACAGAGTCCAGATCAGCTTGAGCTCTAGAGAGGCATAGGAGGCAATAGTGCTCTCTGTAGTCAGGGCAGTGAATGCTCTTGGTGTGAACCTTCTCTGTGCACCTCTTTTTTTTTTTTTTTGGTTTGATAAATTTAAATATAAATTAACAAAGAAAAAAAATAGCAGAGTGAGTTTTTGGTGACAGAGTTTTTGGTGACAGAGTTTTTGATTTAAAAATGAATAAATGAAATAAACAAAAATGAAAAATGAAAAATTAAATTAAAATTAAAATTATTACTTACAGTGTACAGTTGGTCATGTGTGAGCAAAGTGAGGGTGTGATTTGACTTTCTGACAACCTCCTCACATCTTTCCTGTAGGTCTTTCCCACAATTGATTGCAGCCTTTTGTAGATTGGATCCGTTTGCTGTCGCTCATAAGGTTGTTTGATCGTAGTCCTGTCAAAACGTTTGAGAAAGTGATGGATGCCCATCCGGACATACACAGGGTGAACTGTCCAGAGGTCTTTCTTCATAGAAAGAATTGAAGTCAAATGCTGCTGCCTCTGCTTCTCTTTGAGAAGCTTTGCCACATATTCCACATCCACATATCTACTGCCACTGCTGTCATGGTCTGCCACAGGCAGGGAAGGCTGGGTCAGAGAGTTTGAAGGAGTGGGTGGATTTCTAGGAAGATTTTCAGGATTTTGATGAGGAGCAGAGAGAGCACTTTCTGATACAAGTATATAGTGTTGTCAAGAATTGTCCTCCCATAAAGTCTGAGAAGTGACAGTGTCACACTGAAAGCCATAATTGCTGTGTTCCTTGATAAAGTGATTGCTCATGGTGCTGTGGCTTGCATTTACCTTGTGACAGATTTGACATTGGTATGAGTTGTGAAACAGCCTCAACCCCATCACTTCAGATTGCTGGCCTGAAATATCCGGGAGTGGAAGCACTCTCCAATTATGAACTGATGTTGAGTCCCTGATATCTTCCAATCTACTGATAAAGCCAGCTTCAAGAAGAGAATTCACAATGCTCTGGATGAATTTCCCCTTGCTCAAAGGCATAAGTCATGTTGAAAGCTCATGGTCTAATGCGACCTGCTTCTCTTTCCATCTGCCCACATTCTTGTCCCAAGTCATTCTCTTCACCAATGCATTTGGTTCTTTTTGCAGATGAGTGTGCAAGCTGCTGAGGGGGAATCCAGCACTATAGGGCCTGCAAATAATCAGTCCATACAAGGTGTTGAATTCCAGATCATAGTTACTCATGAGCACTGTCATGACAATCTTCTCCAGAGAGTGGATGCTGTTGGAGTGAACATGCTCATGCTCACCAGACATATCCTGATCACCATTGTCTGAACTGTCATCTTCATTATCATTGTCGTCTCATCCATAGCATCCTTTTCCCCTCCAGAAGGGCCATGATCCTCCCCATCCTCATTGCTTCCACTTTTGTCCCAATTTGGTGCTCCAACTGATTTTTCATGCAAGAACGGTTTCCTGCAGACATGAGAGGGGGAGGGGGTCCCCATTTCATTGCTGTTACTGCTCTCATCCATCGCACCTTCCTGAGCATGATGAAATAAGCTGTTTTTATCTTGACCATCATCAAAGGATTTTGAGCAGTCAGAGAAGCCTCTAGTAGCAGATGTCTGTTTCACTGTGAGCAAAGGGCTTGCTGACTGTGGTGTAAAGAGAGGACTTCCAGATGGAAAAGCCACTTGACTTGTTGAAATTGGGCCTTTATTTGTTTTTTTTTTATCAGCAAAAACGGCATGTTACTACTGGCAGCATTTGCCATGGGGGGGGGGGCCAGTGGGGCAAAAGAATGAACATACTAGGAGTCTTCAAATTGCTTGGCCAAAATGTAGAGGCAAATTACTCACTATCTAAAACACCAATAGAAATGTTAGAGAGCTAGGTCAAAAGGGGTGATGATGAAAAAAAATAAAAATAAAAATAAAAAACAGAGAAAAAGAAAAAGAGATATAATCAGCTGGATGCCTGCACCTTTTGCCAAGTCAATTTCATCCATAGCACTTAGGATATCCTCTTCAAACTCTGTCAGAGTCAGACCCTCTGCTGCTGCTGCTGTTGAATTCTCCACCTTTTTTACCAGTTCCTCTACATCTTCAATTTGTGCATCGGCATCTATGGTCTCATCATCCTCAAAAAAAAGGCTCTGAGCTTTTTCCTCACTCTCTTTTTTTTTTTTTTGGTTAAGGTTTGCATTCCAAAAGCTAGATGTCAGGTCACACACCTAGCACCATCTTATTTCCTGTGTCAGCCACTAAATTGCATAGATCAGACAGAGTAACGGTCATTTCTGTGTTTCCCATGTACCAGCCACTGATATGATTGATTGATGAAAATAAAAATAAAGAATGATCCACTGAGGAAGAGCAAGCAATTCACATACATTTCCATGGTGTCTGGATTTTTACTCTGACCAATGACAGTCACTGTCCAGTCTGGCATCTGCCCAGCAATAGAACAGATGATAGACAAGGCTGTAGAAAATCTGAAAAAAATTAAAATTAATATTGAAATAAAGCAGTGGAAACCAGCAGATATATATATATGCATCAAAAGAACTCACTCCATCTTATCCTGGTAGAAAAATGTAGAGTGCAAAATTTGGCTAGAGACAATTACAGGGAGGGGGCAAGAGCAGTAGTGTGATGAACTATAGCCAACCGGTGCATGCAATCCCTTTTTAACAGGGATGGCTTTTTCAGAGCTCACTCATCCTTATTGTTATTACTATTATTACTATTATTATTATCAATCAATCGATCAAGCCTCAACACCAAGAAAAGCAAGAGACATGAAAAACATTATGGGGGGCTGGAAAAACTCCGGCAAAGAATGAACATAGTCCCTGTCATGGCAGAGAGATCTATCTATATTTATATTTGCAGATTCTTGTACTTCAAGACTGATATAGCTTTTCTTCCTTACACCAATTCATATCTTGGTGTTTCAAAGCTCATGGGGATCCAGAATCAAGATAATCAAGATATGGGAGGCATGTGTGAGACGTAAGGAAGCAACCAATGACATGGTAGGTTATTTACTAACTGTAGGCTATGTCATTTATAAGTAGATAAGTGAAACAAAACAGAATACAATTGAGATGAGTGACATACTGCTCCGCACATTTCTTACTTCAAATTCTAGGATACACTGCAAGCTTGCAATAATTCCAACATTCCCTCTTCAAGCACAGATGTGTCCAACCGTTCACAAAAAATATCAAAAGTAAAATCCATACCCCCCTCCATCACCAAGTTGGCATTAACACAAACTGTGTCTATTGATCTCCAACTTCACAACTCTCCAAATATCTACACATCTGAAAATTCCCTCCAACATCCATTTGGTGACCTGTGCATTTAAGCTTCAATTCACAAATCTTACATGGCGACAACAAAAGTGATTTCCAACCAAAGTGCATCAAGCTGGTGACCAACTGACTGCACTGAACAGTGAATTTGTGAATTCTCCTGACTGGCAGCTTCTGACTGCACCTGGCCCAGTGACTTCCAATTGCACCAAGCTGGTGACTTTGGATGGACCTAAACTGGCAACTTCCATTATGGCAAACCTGCCGACTTCCATGTGCTGCAACAAGCAACTTCCATGCACCGTACTGGTGACTTACATGCCCTGGGCCGGCCACTTCTGATGTCCAAGGAGCCTTCTGTGCTCAGAGATGGAGACTTTCAAGATGCCTTGAGATGAGGACTTTGTTGACAGTGAAATGCCTCAAGTAAGGTCTTTGAGCAGGGAGTCAAAGTCAAAGAATAAAACATCAAAGTTGGTACAGTGTTAGACAACCCACCAGTAAGGATGCAGCTCGTTTATGTTGAAATAATGCAAATGATAGGGCTTCCAGTTACTTGAGTGCAAACAAGCAAAGATATAAACTGTAGACTACTTATTTTATAAGTAGATAAGTGGAACAAAACTGAGTATGAAATATAAAACAAATGTAGGAAAACTGAGATGAGCAACATATTGCACTTCACATTTCTTACTTTAAAATAGGGGATACATGGCAAGCTCACAATATTTCCAACAGCTGCAGCCTCACAGGCAGTGGGTCGAGCTGTTGGAGCAGGCCTGTGCCTGTGCCAGTGTAGCGACTGCACATGTGTGACATGAGTGACAGCAAAAGGAGTTTTGTTGCAGTACATCCACTTAGGTTAGGGTTAGAGCTTGGGCCTGACATATGCTCCTTCCTCATGTACCAGACAAATACTATCTTCATTAAAAAGCATAGATATCATCTGATACACATGTATCTACCTACAATGAAATAATGGCTAACCCCAAATAGCACATGATGTTAAGATAGAACACCCATAGCCCAGTTCAGAGAACTGTCATGGACATACATGAACCCAGTCCTAAAAGCCCTCTGCCTTGCCCCAAATTGGTCACCTTCACGTTAGAGACCTGCCAACAATCAGCCCCCATAGATGACATCCAGATGGATGCTCATCTCCCAGTTTCCAAAACCCACATGTGCTCAAATAGGCAAGGGATCCAGATGGATGCTCAAACCCCAAGCACAGAAGAAGCCATGGTATAACCACATCTTCTGTTGAAGCCACCAGAACAAAAGAAGGTCAGCAAAAGGTAGATCACAATAGAGATATGTACTGAGATCTGGAAAAACAAGAACAAAAGAAGGTCTGCAAAAGGTAGATCACAATAGAGATACATACTGAGATCTGGAAAAACAAAAACACAACAAAAAGCAACAAAAAAGCGGGGTAGAGGTAGGGGAGAGGGGCTGGGAGGATATATATATATATAGAGAGAGAGAGGAAGATGTTGTGTTTGTTGTGGCTAGTCATTGTTGGCACCGAAAATGACTGGCCACAACAGCAACGATGGGTGTGGCAGCAAGTAAAAAGTACAGTGTGAGGTGAAAGACAAAGAGGCATGTGACTGACTCATGACATGGCAACTGTCAGAGTTGTGATATTTCAGCATATTCCTATTCTAATTGAGCGCTGCTTGTAGGTCCAGCCAGAGCATGGAGGCCATCGGAAAAATGGCTGTCCACCCATATCCTTATGGAATTCACAAAAGGCTTGAAAGGTCCCTACACCAATTTTGTGCAATGTCAGGATGAGGTGCAATCTGTCAGCTTCTGTTCACCCTAACCTCATTTCCGTTATCTCTGATGCCATCGGTTAGATGCACACCTTATCCTTCTTCCTCTTGCCATCAATATGGGTATTTGTCTATTGTATCATATGCCAGTCCCAGTGCTCAAAGCCTAGCAAAGTGGGCTCAGGGTGCTCATTGCACCTCTAATTGGCCATGCTGCTCTTCTTCAACACACTGGCCCTGTGGAGCCATATGACCAAGGGCGCTGCGCAAGGCAGAGGGATCCTACTTGATTTCATTGGCATGGGTATGTGCTTAACTGTTTCTCATGTCCTGAGTGGCCCGTGCATAATATTATGATTACACTACAGCCTACATGCCCTCCAAAGTCCAGCTCCTCACACTGGACTTCTTTATCATCATCCTGCAGATGGTGCTCATGATCATCTTGTACAAGACTGTGTTATGGCAGAGTACTACAGATGCCAACAGCAAAGACATACTTGTGCCCACTCTCACATTGCTGTTCTCATCCACTCTTCCATCTCCTATCACAGCCTCATGTCCGCCAACATCCATATCTTCCTCCATTTATGATCACTCAAAGCCCCCACCAGCATCGAACAAAATATCACCGTATATCATCAATCTTCCCTTCAGGCCCCTCCTGACACGACTTCGGAACCCTGCTCCCACACCACACGCAAATGCTGCAGACACCTTACTTCCTCTACCTAACATGACACCTTGGCCACTTCTGGCAGGGATGCGAATGCTGCTTCGAGCAGGAGCCCAGATGGGGAGAGGGTCTCCAGGAGCAGCAGCAACAGCTGGGACAGCAGATGGGGAGAGACTGCACACACTTCCTGGGACATTGGATACACGGGATTCAAAAGAGAAATTTTGGGGTGACATTGTTTTGTAGGATCATATATTATCATTTATTGTAATGTTACAAATCAGGGAGCCTCTTGGGAGCATGTGCTGTTCATTGCTATTTTTGCTTCATCTGAGCAGATAGTTATTAGTTAATATGGATTGATGCTAGAAGTTGCAACCGACATACTGCTGTGCGGAGACATTATGTGAATTTTGCGTATTCTTCTTTGCAGACATCTTTTCTGACATCTGTGTAAGTTGTGAGGATGCATTTCCCATATGCAGAGGCCTGTGCCAAACATGTTGCAGTGGAGTGGAGAGCCAGACATTTAAGAGGCCTCATATGGGCAGTAACAGCACTCATGGCAAGGAATGAACGAAAGTTGAATTTCAATGGAAAGCAGATTGAAGCAAAGTTGGAAAGCGTTGAAGCAAAGTTGGAGACCAGGCACCATTACATCATCAAAATAATGTATGTTATGCAACAGTATGATTTCAGTTCATTCTCGGCTTGGCCAGGCTCCAGTTGGCCTTCCTTCCAAATAGCCAATGCCCCTTCAACATTAGTCACGTATTACCTTGGGCATACTAAGCCACAGCACGTGCTACCTGCTTCTACATGTGACTTCTGCTTTGCCTCCGCCAATTTATTTGTGGTCTTCTGCCTTTGACATCCCCAGAAGATGTTTGAACACCTGCTGCTTATAGCCTGTGTGCTCGTCGTCGTCACACTGATACTCTATTTCTTCTTCTGGAACCTGTTCATTGCCTTTCTCATTGGCATGCTCACATGTGTTCTTTATTGGGATCATGAGGCTTCAAGCATATTGGGTTGAGATCGGTGCATGGTATAGTTTACAATGCTCGCTCATTGACTTAGGTTCTGGAACCTTTCTAGGATCTATTCAATTCTCGTTATTGGCTGGAAGAATAATTATAAAGGACTTCTGTTATCATTCGAGCAGCCAGACCATTAAGATTGTCAAAGGACAAATGCAATGGAGGTACTGGATTCAAAGACCTCTGACAGAGGAGGAAACTATCATTACTCATGCATAGGATGGTACAGCTTGCCCACTACTTGCTTGCCGTTCTCAGCTGACAGAATACTCAGAAAAACAGGTAGCATGCACCACTTCATGTTGCATTCAAATATCCATTCAAGGCTTCAAATGGCTCCTGTATAATAGAACTGCAGCTTATGACAGTATTATATCACAAATGGAGAGTTCAGGGCACCCCGCTTCCCAAACCAGTGGTGCTCAGCGTTCTTCCCAGCATGGATATGGATGCCGAGGTAGGTATGCCATTTATTCTCAGTAAGGTTCTCTGTTAATTATAGCCTTTAACAGACACTGCATCACCTTCCTACCCTCCATCCCGTGTGAAGCCCGGTGGGCATATTTCTATAACCATTCAGAATGCCATGGCTTGGTTGAAGGAGCAACTTCCCAATTTGCTGGGTGACACACTTGACAAAAGAACAGTGTTTGAGATGCCCCTATAACCCAGTTACACCTCAGTGTCTATTTAGGACACTATCTCAGACGCCATCTATGCAGGGCAGTTCATCATCGTCCATCATCCTAGCACTGTCTTTGTCATGCCGAATAGCAACCCTGGCAATAAAATGAAAGCTGGCAGTTGAGATCGCCTGTTTCATACCTGTAGTTTGGATCAAATTCTTTTTAAAAGCAAAGGGCATTTACATCAACAACTTGTATCTCAACTTTATGTCCAGCCTGAATCAGAATTTGGGTGGCTTCCGATGTTTCTACAGCAAAAATGCAGAACTTTTCAATGGTCACTTCTGCAGATTACAGCTGAATAATCCTCTACAAAAACACCGTCCTTAACATAGCACTTATGTGTAGCACCCAGAAAGGTGAAAAATCCAAATAGCTTATGATTATGATATTAGGCCAATGCAATTGAGTGCTATGGCCCATTATGGAGCCAATGGCTGAGTCTATGTAAGGAAATAGTAGAACTCTCTAGTGCTGTAAATTAAAAACCCTTAACTGTGACACAATGGGCCTATGAAGTGCTACCTAGGACTACTTAACATGCCCTAAGTTTGCTGACACTGGCAGGAGTTGATGTCTACCAAACCGCGATACTGATGTGTATTGCTTGTGGAAGACATGAGCTATTGTAGAATCATATTATACAGCAAATGTACAGCAGATGTACAGCAAATGTACAGCAAATGTACAGCAAATGTACAGCAGATGTACAGAAAATGTATAGCAGACACACAACACACAGCTTTTACTGTATTCCCCATGTATATAAGCCTACAGATCTAGAGTGTAATGCACCAGTTACTCACTCTGGGACTCAAGTCAGTTCTTATATTCTCCTTCACAATATATATCAGCTAACCACTTCAGGACTCAGCCTTAGCTCACTATTTCTCATTGTAACTTTTGTCCTTCCCATCCTCTTCTCATATCAATAGATCATGGATTCCCAACCTCTATCATCAGAAGTAAGCACCCACCCCTTTGTTAAACACACTTTTTGGTTAATTTGCAGTTAGATGTCCACCTCTTCAATCAAGAAAAGAAAGCTCAAAACCTCTGATAGTGCTGTGTCTAGACCAGAGCTTGCAAATCCTCCCAGTAGCATCTTGAAAGGGAAACAACACCAGGGTCATGCCCATGGATTGCAGAAAACAGCAAATTTTGATGAAAAGCAATTCCAATGTTATGTTGATAATGTCCAAACAATTCAAGTTCCTATGACTCTGAAGGATCTGGAGCAACCTCAAACTATTTAGCAAGTGCAAGAGCTGGAGAGTATTTGTGTAAATAAACTTGGTCCCAACCAGCCCAGTCAATGCATGTCTGCCAGA
>JASFDE010000409.1:0-13570 GCA_036937135.1 Nidula niveotomentosa | reverse complement strand
GAGTGTTTGGCTTAGAGTTGGGTATATTTGGCTCTGAAGGCACACTGGCATAAGAAGGCAGGCATGGCTTTGTCATGGTTACTTAACAGATTTGTCACAGATTACCTAACCTTTGTTAGCATTAGTCATCATTGTTTCATTGTATTATAGATATTATGGATAGAATAGATAGATAGATAGATAGATAGATAGATAGGATATTATAGATCTTACTTAATGTACCATGTGCTTGCCTAATAAATCATCTCAAATTATATATAACTTTTACAGTTGACAAAATAAGCACACAATACTTTGCATGCTTGACAATGAAAGCTTTCAAGTTCATATCTTTGACCTGACCAACCTCTGGCAAACTTCAAGCCTTTTGTGAGCTGGTTTTGGGTTATAAGGCTTCCAGGAAGTTGATAAATCTCTATCTTATTGTTGGATTGCTTTCCATTTTCTGGCCCATTGCTATGGGTTATCATGTACAGAATGAGGTTCCAGCTCTTCAAGTGCTTTCTTGTGCTAATTTATGCATTCTGCTCTGTTTTGGCATAAAATCACTCTTAGGAAGGAACTTATCTTTCCTGATAAGTGCATAGTGATAAAGAGGGTAGATATTGTTCATTGACAACATTCTCAACACCGACTTCAATGGCCTGTGTAGAATGCACCAAAAAGTGCCCTATTGCCCGTGGCTCCATTCCACTTACCCAGGCTTGGCTATTCATCTTCTCTCAAGTTATTGTGGGTCTTGGTCATGTGTTGAACTTCTGACTTCAACTGTGTAAGGACATGAAAGCTATCCTGGATAATTAATCAGTAGCTCACTGCATCTGCTTTTGCATGACCATTATATTGTTGATCCTACCTTCAAGGTTTGACTCCTGAAACTTATTTGTGTAACATACTTAACAAATAAATTTAATTGGCGATGGACCAACGTTGCACCTGTACCCCTCGTAAGTATGTGCTACTCTGTACCCTACTTCCTGCTGCTCATCAGGGCCAGTAGCGCATCTTGTTCAATGTTGGAATATTCATGGGTTGGGCCAATCTTACAGCAATTTACACTTGGAGATTCTTTTGCCTGTGTACACCGGCACCTGTTAACGGTCTCTTACAAGATGGTCTATCAACACCAGGTTTGATATATTATTTTTCAATTCCACCCTCAGACTGATGAATGTCCCAATGATGAATGTCCGACTCTCAAGGGACTTATTTGACGACATTACATCAATTTTACACTCCCCAGCAATATTCCTTGGAGATCGTACTATACCCATCTGTACTGCTATAGCACTACAATTCTTTTTCTCTACTCTTGTATGCTGGGCTTCTCAGCAATCATGGCCTTGGTCTATTTCAGGAGTAGCTCTGGCATCCAAACATTTAATTTCCCACGTTCTGGAGACCAAAGTGAATAATCTTCAAAATTGCAGCAGATTTTTCTTGGACACTGTCGCAGTGTGAAAAATAATTTCATTAGGAATATTGCTTAATGTCGTGTTTCATCGGCTCATAAATGATATTCCTTTGGGGAGTATATAATTTAGCCTCAGGCTGCTTGTGGCTTTCTAAATATTCACCTTGCTACTTACTGTCAATCCAATGAAATTCCTCCTTAGCCTATTGAATCATATGTGTCATTATATTTATATTAAATCTGATTCAACTATGCATGTCACTTGCTCAGGCATTTCTGTGGAACTGTCAAATTTTCCTAGAAACAGTTGTTTCAGAGACTCGACATGGCCGTAGGCATTGGCTGTCTGAGCATAGCATTCATTTTGCTTCAGAGGCACGATACTCTGATTCTAATCAGAGTTGGCTATAAAAAAAATACCCCTACTCAACCTCCACTTCTTGGGACTGGTGGAGAAGCGAGGAAGTCAAGTTCAAGTTAAAAGTTGAGCATTTAATGCTGACCGCGTAAATTACCAAAGTGTATACGAAACCGGATACTGTTTATTTACAGTATATCCAGACTTTCCTCGAAAGGTGTACATATATAATAATGTATATTATACGGTTGGAGCTTTAATCTGAAGAATATTCAATGTTTTTCATTGTCTACGGCGATACCCAAGATCCAATAACTTTATGACGAAGAGATCGCATCAACAAACCTGGATTCGCTTGGGATACCAGAAAGCACTACACAGTAACTATACCTATACTATGGCGCTATGGGTTGCTGTGAGAGCCTGCTCATTGCCACATAGGGTCCCATAGCACCATTTTTGGACCATCAACATCAGATTTTACTGCAATCGGTTACTCAAGTTCCGAACGCCGGTAAACTTATTCGGGAAATTTTGACAGGACGAGAGCTATTTTTCTCTTATTTTCGAAAAACCGTAAACTTACAGGTGCAGATAGCATGGGAAGAGAAATATTGAGATCAGTCCTGTGGCGGAAGGATCGAATTCCTATGAAATAATCATCCATCATAAATTGTCGTCATCATCTATTTCTACAAGTGTGACTATCTACCCATTCCAGGACAGCCTCCATACCCACCGTGAGGCCACTTCGATGAAAATGGATATTTAAGATCTCTTCAAAACAGAGAACTTCTTGCATTTCCATAAACCTCCTGGTTGATTCCACGTCCAGTCCCAGTGGTGTGGTGAATGCTCAGATGCTAGCCATTGTATCAGAGAGTGTGGCATAGTGTGCCTTGAGATCAAATCATGCAAAGTAAGCTGCCTCAGATGTTATCTACGGGACTTGATTGGTGCTATTTAGGAAACTAGACTACACTGGAAAGGCGATAAAAGGCATCCCACTAACCAGAAGCAAGTGTGATATATCACTCGAAGAGACAAATTTCGCTGTTCCGTTGCTCTTGTCTTACTATTCGCAACATTTCTAATGGCAACTGAGGGAATATCTGCACCAATCATTTCTCTGGGCATTGAATTGTAAGAATCCTCACTGTGCGTCTTTTTCATAACATAGCTGAAAACTATTCGCCACAGATTTTCAATCAAGGTATGGAAGGGTTGTCCGATAAGAGCAAGTCTTTGACTGCTTCTGTTTACTAGTTATATTGGACAGCTATATCTGCTCTCTGGATCTATGATTACTTTCTCACTCTCCCAGACGAGGTCAGAATTTACCAGAACGGCGATCATAATTCGATTCTATCTTATATTTTGTATGTCCAGGTCGAGTACGCTTGGAAGGGCAAAAAGACCCCGGGTAAGTCACGGCAGTATTTACTGCAAAGATGTACTCACGGATGTGTTTACTAGTATTCTGGCTCTTTGTCTTGGTAATATATATCTCGCGTCTTGGTGCCAGCTCAACAGTTGAACTTGAAAACTATAGAATCGCTATCTATGTCCTTGCTTCATTGTCATCACCCTTGTGGGTTCGTATTCATATTTCATTAGGGAGAAACTTTTGCTAATGGCACATCGTCACAGCCTACTTTTCAGAAGAATGGACTTTGAATGTAGCTATAATTCTCTAAATCATTATAATTTCTCACCTCTAATAAAATAATGTCTTCAGGTGTATGAACTTTCGTGTGCTTCCTTCATTAGTTATATCACTCACTTGATATCTCTCAGTTGTACTCGCTATGCCTTCATGAAAACGTTGGAAACCATGGTTACTACTTGCATTGCAGAAATATTTCTTACTCTCCGGTATGACTACTACTAAAAGTCTTAGAAAAAAAACTCACGAACACTTTGATGCTGAAGGGTATACGCATTAATTAGGAATCATAAAGCCGTACTCGTAATGTCCGGCCTTATCCTCACGGCGCAATGGGCTATTGCAATATATGCTATGTCTCAGTCACCTAAGGGAACGGACCAAGTTGCGTTGCTTTTGCCGGTTCCAATTTTTCCGCTTCCGCAGTTACCAGATATATCCCTTTATCACGGTAACATATAAATGCTTCTCTGTGGTTTCCCTAACTTATGTTTGTCCTCAGCGTGTATCTCCATATCTGTCCTTACCGTGTGAGTAACATTCGTACATCCCAAAGCACCATCATCGGGTTAAACATTTTTGCCAGAACTCCCTTCGTAGAGTCATGGCTTTGTCTCAGTCTCGCATTTGATGGTCTCGCATTTTTGGCCATTATTATTATCACTTTCCGTGCTAGCAGGGAATTCGGCTCCATGCCCCTGATGCGCATCATCCAGCGAGATGGCGTTATCTATTTCTTTGTCTTGTTTTCTTCCAACGTGGTCTGGCTTTTACTCCTACTGCACGCAAAGGTGAATAATCTGCAGCGTCAAATCTAAAATTGAATCTAAAAGCATTCTGCCAACAGCCAGCATTAAAGTTCATTCATGATCAGTGAGTCTCAGTAACCAGCTCCTCAACAAGATCTAATATGTACATTCTCATCAAGGCCGGCAATGGTGTAAAGGATTTTGTCATATATTGACTGCAGGCACTCACCAAGGGGTTATTTGACAGAATTTCGACCATCATGATTAATCGGATCACTTTGAATCTCAAACGATCAAGAGACATGGAGTCTACTTGGAGTATCAGCACATTTCAAGCACGCTTTGTGGCTGTAGGAGGACGTGCTGCATATTGCGAGGACGAGACTGATTGTGGAGCCGATTCAAGAGCAGAGGAAATGGAATTGCAGAAAGTGGGGATAAGCCAATTTAAATAGCATGAGGAGAGCCTCCACCGTTATTCAAGTAGTTTGTCCCTACCTTTAGCCCCTGTAAGGAAGGAATCGGAAATGGGTGCGGCTGCGACGACATTTTAGCAGCACTAGTGTAGCCTGACACGGTGTTATTACTGGCTCATGTTAGGTATCATTTCATGTTTTTCGCAAGCGTTTGATCAAAAGTTAGATGAAAAATGAAGAGAAAAATGGCATCACAGGCGCTACGGCTGGCACCGCAGCGTTAAATCTCCGCTTTTAACACTGGTAGTATTTCAAATCCACGCATCTGTCAACAGGGTTGTTCACAACACCATTCTTTTGGCTATTTTTTATTTTATTTTTTAGGGCACATGTGTCAACTCCGACGGTCAGTTTCGCCATTGCTCCAGGCTCGGAAAATGATAATATCATGTGAAAGATTGGGTGTCATGCCCAGACTGTTACTTCTCGTTGGAGATGCAGTGTTCATCCGGTAATTGATATACCATCAGTCGATGATACAAAACATCTCTACAGAGCTCATTTCTTTGTGTAATCCTTCAACTTTTTTTTGCATTGTGGACACTATTATGAGTAGAATATATTATTATATATTATTGGAGGAACATATAGATAGACACATCTCCATAAGCTATAAACATTTTCCAGAAGCATAAATTCGAAGTCACCTGAAATGTTTTGTATCAATTGGTACTCAGATTTAGTGTTCAGATGTTCATAAAAACATTTAAATTGTATATTAAGTTGAACAAGTACAATCTGTGCAGATGGCACCTCTCAAGTACCTGCTGTTATTTTTAAGAGGAGTATTGAAAGGTCCTTCTAGAACTTTAAATAGTAAGACATTACTGACTAAATATTATCTACTTTGTGCATTTTGCTGTATCAAGTACTGGGTAAACACTGTATTCAAATACCCAGGCAATGCCAAATAGATATGATCTCAGATACACAATATATATGATTCGAGCAGTTCAATATCTCTGTCAGATTGCATCATTCAATCAGTTATAGCAGTTGCAGAGATAAATAATATAATGCTACAAATGTGATGTGCTAGTTAAATGATAGAAGTGGTAAGATGTAGATATAATATGTAGTCATATGAATCTAAAAACACAAACACAACAACAACCACTACTAGCGTGATAGCGGCGTGTTTGAGGGGTGTAATATCGGATAGAAAAAACAAATGCGCGAAGAGCACACTTTAGATCAAGAATAACGGCCAAGTACTGCACTCATGACGTCAGATTTACTATCTGGTCCTTATGCCTTACTTCCTAGCTAGTGCTCACTCCTTATCATGCTGCTGCCTAATAAAATGCTTAAAAATCTTGTTTATTCGCAAAACTAATACTTTAAACGTCTGAGGACTAGACTAGCGCGCTCAGCTACTGTCTGTGACTCTGAAACGCACTCTTTATATACTACAACAGCTATATTACATCATACCCAATTATATCATAGATTACATAGTCCAAGAAAAACCTTAGACCGTGCTGAGTCAGTTGAGAATGCTCTAGACTGCATGATATCATTTGTTTGGAACGTCTCCATGCCGAGGAGAGAAACCTATGACATATGGCGGAAAACATATTATTTCTCCGATTATTTCGGCTTTCCAGTACTTCGGACACTGTGGCTGCCTCAGAACAGCCCTGGGGCGCTCCCCTGACTGTTCTTGGATTTCTGCGCATATACCCCGACACTCCGCGTCTTCTGGGACTGGCAGCGTTCATATGCGTGGAATATTCAATGATATCGCATATTTATTGATTCATTTATTATGTATTACTTAGGCCGTGTGTGCTTTCAATCCCTTAGTGCAGTGAGCCGCTCATATAATTTTGCTAGCTCGTAATCGACAGCCCGGGACCTCAGCTTCGATTCTTTAATATACCCTAGCTAGCACCGTTCGCAATACGATATGAATCAATAAAAATCGATTTATTTATGTTTAGACGTACACTGGGCATATCAAATGGGAATTTAATTCTCAGCTTACTAGAAGCTTAATTATCTGAGTTACACGCACATCAACCATTGCACCAAGCATTCTTAGTACTTCTTGATCTAACTGTATATATTATGTATCTGAGATCATGTGTATTCAGTAGCGTCCGTTTATCTGATTAGCTTGATTAAATAATTTGAGCATTGGCAGTTTAAACCATCTATCAGGGTTCACTCACCCACAAGTATGTACTGTAGTCCTACACATCAGACAGTGTTTGAATACAGAGTGCTGCATTCTGATGTGCATTCTACTATCACAATAGGTAGCTTGCATTATCATCACATGGTTAGATAGTCCTGTCAAATTGTGCTATTCTGTGAAAATTGTAGATCACACTGCTGATTGTATAATTTTCTTGCAGATACACTTTCATTTGAATTTTTTTTTATGGCTTTACTCTCATTTCTCTTGCATCAGCTTGATATAAAATGGCCCAAGGCAAAGGGTTGTTATTGCAGACAACCCCTGATAGAGCTGCAGCTCAATGGAGCACAGCTGAAAAGACAATATTCATCATTTTTTTCTTTCAGGGAAGGCACTTGATGGGAACTGTGCCAAAGGAGGTCAAAGGACCAGCAATGCCTGTCAAAAGAAGTGGAATTCTGTAAGTATACTATTGTTTCTCAACCCCAAAGATGTCAAGTTATAATATTTGTGGATTCAGAAAGAGGTTGACTATATGAGGAAGGCTGAGGATAGCTGCTAAATCTTTTTATTCATTACTTATTTTAACTTCTAACTCTTTAATATTTTGGATTGTATGATTTTTAATCATAAAATTTTAATTTTAATTTCAAGTATAATCTTTTGGACTTTATATTTTTTGACCATATAATTTTCTATAGTCTGTGCAATTATCTGATAATGAGTTAAAAATGATTTATGCTCTGATTTTGGGGCATTATCTTTCATCGATCTTTATCACTACCTATATTTAAGTATCACATGAAGTATCATGTGTTGTAGCAATAATAATACAAGTTACCTAACATGATAGGAGAATGCAGATCAGAGTGTATCATTCTGTATCTGAATACAACATTTTCAGTTTAAGCCAATAAACATGTAAACAGTGGCTTAAATTCATGATTTATTATAAGTGATATTTATGACCATACAACCTCAGACTAGGGCAAATATGCTCTTTTCACAAAGAGTACCAAAACATTGGATAATTCTATTTGGAAACCCTAATACTTTTGAGAAATATTAGCACAAATGGAAGTTTGGGGGGTTTGGCACAATCAACTGTCAGCATGTGGGGGTTGGAAAATAGTCAATGGACACATCCGCCCAGCAGCTCCATGCTTGCACTCACCTCCAGTGGTATAAACAAGTGCAAGATTTTTCAGTACATTTAAGTCAACATGCTATTGGCATCATCAATGTTGGTCCATGCCATTAACAACAGAGTCAGCTCAACATCCCTCCAATTATAAAGAAGTTTTATCATCATCAAATTTATAATCTCCTTCCACTGATACAAAATACTGGAATAGTGATATCAATTACCTTGGCAATGTCCAGCATCCAAACCCCACTAAAATATTCTGTGATGGCAGCTTGAGCAGAGAACTCAAACATATTTATTCAAGGTGATATGAGTATTCACATTTGACCCCAACATCAATCAGCCTTGACAGTGTTCCTGTAAATTGAACCTCCCAATCCTATTAGAGACATTATGCCATGCTGAGTACTGCTATGTTTTAATATGCTTGTTACTATAGAGTAGTGTAAAAATTGTGATATAAATATCACACCAATAATATACTCTGCTGTAAAAGAGAGAGAGGTGGGGAAGGCTCAGTTCTTAAAATTCAGAGTTACACTCTAAGTGACTTTATAAGATGGGCACAGTGCTTGCCTTTCCCTATCCTGGGAGGGGCCTATTTATACTGCATGGTAAGTAACATGTGTAATCTGGAAAATAATGTGTAAAGTATTAGGAAGATGTGGTGGCATGGCTGGCTAATGTCTTGTGCATTGGTCTCCATCATTTGGGGCAATCATAGTAAGGCTTGGGGTGGCAGCAACAACATTGAGGCATGAGCAAGTGTTGGTGTGATTGCAGACTATTCTTAGACCACACTGTCAGCTCACTTTCATGATCAGCACTTTGATCGTGCTTCTCAGCTTTGACTCTTGCATGTCTATATTTAGCTTTAGGAGGTTTCTGGGTGTGTTTCTATTTGTCTGTGGTGTGTCATTTGGTCTTTATTCATCTCTGCTTAGGCTATTCTGACTGAATGCTAGTTGCTTTTCTTCTGGTTCTTTCTAGTTATTTGTTTGTGTCTTAGATACTAACTGTTTATTCAACTGGCTAGTGATTACAGTGTCCATTTGGCTATTAACTAATGTAATTTCTAGGGGTGTTTCTACACTTGGCATATCAGTTTGAATTGATTTGTTGTCATTGTTTGGTATAAGGGAATGAGTAATATAAAGGGTATGTGCATCGATGATTGGTAAGTATCTGAGCCAGGGCAATTGAGGTTTCTTGAGAGTGATGTATAGATGTGCAATTTCCTGATCAACCTTGCAGTAATGTGCAGTACCATGTAGTACCATGCAGTAATGTGCAAAACCATGTTGGTGCCATGCAAGTCATACATCACCATGATGGAGTTGTCCCAAATTATTTCCTGTGGAATTATTCAAGATTCAAACAGATTTCCAATGTAGATATAATCTATCAGAATCTGGAGCAGTGGTTTTTAGTGGTACAAGCACCTGTCAGAGGTACTGGATCATGAGCCATTAGGGTGTTTCATGGTAGCCAAACTTCAGCCCAAGTTAGGTCCCAAGTTAGATCCCAACTTTGATCAAGTTGGAAGTCAAGTTGGGATGCAAATTGTGCTTGGGAGCCCAATTTGTCAGCTAACTTGACCTTCAACTTCAGTCTTCAACTGTCCAGTGTTTTCATCCCTCTGTCTTAGTTAGTCTGCTTTACCCAAAAAATAAATTTCACCTTTTTGACTGAGAATAAACTTCAGAAATGCAAAGTTGGACATTGCCTTGGGAGCTAAGTTGGGTTGGGGTTTAAAATTTGGATCATCCCAGCTTGTCACAAATTGGATGTGAAGTTGGGATGCAAGTTGGAGCCAAAGTCAGGCCAAAGTTGGCTACTGTGAAACACCCTATTGCACATGGTAAACTGCACTCAGCTGTGTTATGAAGATAGATGTAGCCTAATTCTTAGTCTGTAACCATGCAAAGGGAGTAATTACCATAAAAATTTTCACAGCAGATACATGGCAATGGAACAGCCACCATGTAAATTTCTTGTGCCCAAAATCATGAATTTTTGATGTGCTATGATGTGCAATCATTAATTAAACAATATTTTAGCTAAAATAAATATGGGTGACTTCTTTTCAACATCAGGAGAGGAGAGCAAGAGCAGGTCAGATGATGACAAGGTGGACCTTGTTTATCCTTCTTTTTAAATGAGAAGTAAATTTGATATCTTGTTCCCATATATCAATTTAAATATAGGAGATTGAATCTATATCATTGTTGTCTCCTTCCTGTTCATGAGTCGAGCTTTCAAGTTCCTCTGTGGATATGTTCATGATTTTTGTGACTTCTACAATTTTTGGGTTTTTTGGATGGTAAGGAATAATCCTGTATGCTGTGTAATGCAATTTTGATAGTGTACCATCTAGTTCTCCTAAAATATATGAGCCTCCTCTAGTTTTTCTTAATACCATGGTTGGTCCTAAATATCTTGGTTTTGTTTTATGTCCTGGGTCTGTGTCTAGTCTGGAATTTTGTACAAGTACTAAGGCTCCTGGTTTAAAATTAAATTCCTGGATGGTGTGTTTGAATGTTTCCTTAAAGTTCTCCACTGACTTGTATCTAGCTTTAAGAACTCTCTCCTTTATCTGTACAAAATGTTCATATTCATTTTGCAACATAATAGCCTGATATGAGATAAGATCTTCCATTGAAATTAATTTATCCAAGGGAGGGGATAGGTAAGTTGCTTCTTCTAAATCAAAAGGTAGTAGGGGTTCAATTACATGAGCAATGTAGTATGGAGAATAGCCTGTAGACTTTTGAATTGTAATTCATTCTGACCAGAAGGCATAAGGGGCAACTTGTGGCCATTTGGATTCATCTCCTTCTGTGCTTTTAATTAGCACTTCTTGGACATCAAAATGTCTTTGTTCAACTGGGCCATTCCCTTGTTTATTGTACGGTGAAATACAGATATGGTGAATTTTGAACTTCTTTGCTAGATAATCCACTACAGCAATAAATGGCAGACCAATATCAGTGAAAATTTCTTCAAGTGCTCCCCATCTGCATAATATATCTTCAAATATAAATGCACTCAAGGTTTTAGATGTCTCAGCTCTAAGCATTTGCCACATGGGGTAAAATAACATAGAGCATTGTGCATGAACAATATATCAAAATCCTGAAGCTTTAGGCATGACATCATGTCAATGTAAGCTTTTCAGAACAAATTTGCTGGCATTGGCACTTTTGGTGGGATATGAATTTTCTTCAGTAGTTGCACCTGGTATTCATGGCAAGTGTCATATCCTGTTTGTGATGCTAAGTCAAACCTCTGGACATCACTACAACCTCCAGGAACCTACACATTGACCACTGGGAGACTTCAGCAATACCTTGGTACATTATCAGAACCTTTTGTCATACTTCATTCATATGCTCTATTATCTTCATTCTTATCTTGCATGTTCTCCATTATTATTTCCTCATATTGTATTCACCTCATGATCTCATTCCTTATGATACATTCTTATGACCCATTCTATTCCATTATCTTGCTTAATCTTTTGTTTTGCTACATTCTCTTGGAGGTCTCCACATGTACTCACATCACAGGAGCATCTCTGAGACTCACTACTCTTATCATTTCCTTTTGGCACTTAGTGCCAAGACTCAATAATTAGTATTTAAGTTGAAGTACTCTCAGTAGTGTACTTCAGTTTGTAAACTGCTTAGACAATTCCCTCTACTCCTTATTTGCCCTCTTCTCTCAGTTTGCCTCTGATATCATGAAAAAGGAATCTCCTGAGTTGCAACTACATCATCTTATCATTCACTCCTTTGTCCAAATTCAGGAAGTAGGATTGTGGAAGGCACTGCTTCTTATAAGCTGAAGCCAAGTCCTGGTCCCTGCAAGGTTACATCCTCACTCATCCAAATCATTCAGGTGCCCTCCAAGTTATGCCTTGGTACTTTGTTCTTGTTCCATCCTTGGGACTTGCAAATCATGTGACCTCTTGGACACCTCTGGATTGGTTCATGACAGTATTTACAAACTCACCCTCCTAATCCTATATTTTCACCATGTCTTTCCTTGGGGTGGAAGATCCAACATCTTCAACACTCCATGTCAACTGTTGAAACCCAGCAAGTATCACAAGCCTGGGAGTTGACAGTCTAGAAGCTTTCTTGAAAGCCCCCAGACCATTTCTACAATTATTTGTTGCAATCCCAACATCACCAATCTGAATCCTGAGGACCCCACCTTGTCCTTTATTGCTTCAGTTGCTAGTCAATTCACTCCCATCCCTCATGCCAAAACTTCTGGCATCTCCTGTCAGATGATGAAGAGGATGCTGAAGAAGAGGCAACTATGGGACTGAACCACAACTATAGTGTTTCCAATCCAGGGGATTCTTTTGAGACCAAAGCTTTGGCATTAGCTGGAGCTCCCCAACCTCCAATGGGTTCAGATAGTGGTGCACTGCATTCCATGCCCCCTTGCTCCAATCCTCCAAGTTACTGAGGATCTTCTCATGGAGGTTCTCATGGAGGCAAGAGAGGTAACAGTGGTGGCAGTGGAGGCAGTGGTGGAGGAGGCAGAGGCAGTGGCAGTGGAGGAGGCCCAAATCCTCCTTCTGGTGGGCCCACTCCAAACCCTCCTCCAGGTGGCCCCAATCAGCCAGACTGCAATGTCTCAACAGATGTTATTGGGAATGTCAGTTCAAAATCAGTTGCAAGAAGCACAACACCAAGAAGCAACTCAAGTCAGAGAAATCTGACAAGTCAAAGGGCAAAGGCTCTGGAGGCACCTCTGGAGGCAACTCTTCAAGTTTGGGCAATGCTTCAAACAACAACAATAACTCAAACTCAAACAAGGGCTCATCTGCCTCTGGTTCTGGAGGCAAAGGCAGGTCCAAGAAGGGTTCAGGAGGTCAGCAAGCTGACTACAAGTCTAAATTGGGCAAGGATTGCAAGCTGAGCACAGAGGAGTGCAAACAACACTTGGACAACAACCTCTGCATGTTCTGCAGAGGTGCCAGTCATATTGCAACCAATTGCAATAAGGTCAAAGCTGCAAAAGGTCATGCTGTGCAGGCTATGCCCACTGCCTCTATGTCCTTGACTCCAACTGAGGAGCCAAAAAAAATAGAGAGCAGTCCTCAGGCCTCTGCACTGACTGAGGACTGCATTGTTCTCCATGCAATAATGGAGGTACATCTCAATACATCCACTCTTTCCAATTTCAGATCTCTGTCCATTATGCTAACTGTCATATCCCATTCATGACACTAAGTTGAACCTCCAGACATTACTACAACCTCCAGAAGCTTACACATTGACCTCCAGGAGACTTTGGAAATATGTTGGCACATTCTCAGAACCCTTTGTCATACTTCATTTGTATGCTCCATTATCTTCATTCTTACCTTTCTTAGTCTCCATTATTATTTCCTCATATCATATTCACCTCATGGTCTCATTTCTTATGATATAATCTTATGACCCATTCCATTCTATTATCTTGCTTAGCTTATTGTTCTCACTACATTCTGATACGCCGAGTGTAGAATAAACCCTAGATATTACAAGAAAGTCAGCAGTCAAACGGACTCAGTACTTACTAACCAGTTGTAATAAAGACAGTTAGTAATACAGAGTAT
>JASFDE010000408.1:0-13809 GCA_036937135.1 Nidula niveotomentosa | reverse complement strand
TTCTAAAGGCAGCCGCTGGCAATTGCTACTCTCGTCGTTGCTATTCATAAATATGGAAGGATCTTATTAGCGCCCGGACCCACAAGTACAAATTACTGGAATCATTGTATAAAGGTTTCACAGCTTCTTGAAGACTGCGCACCTTTCTTCCCCTTCTGCCCTTACAGACCACTTGACAATATTCATTGCCACGTCGCCTGTCAGAGCTGATGGTCTAGAGAACTGTAGCCATTCTATCACCAACATTCCTCGCGTTGCTCTCTATTAAAGATGCCTGTCCGAAATACTATACTGGGTGCCTTCTGTGAAGATGATAGCGACGAAGAACTTCTGCCTACTCAAGGAAGTACGGAGCATACGACATCCCTTCACGTTTTAGGACCATCTAGCTTCTCATCTGTGACCCAGTCAAGTGCCTTTCCTGTCGAGTCACCTGTAAGCATATCCGTACATGTGAAGTGTTCCGCCGCCGTGGTAAAATTCTTAAGCACTTGTTAATCCATTAGCTCGCCCTTTTTGATCATATTGAACTGGCTGAATTTGTCTGTAAAAACATATCTGATCCGATTGCAAACGATACTAGTGACTTCATTCGAACGACGAAGATGTCTGGCAGAGATTTCTTGACATTACCGCTTATAGCTATCAATGTGTACGTTTAGATTTAACAACCCTGATTATCTTGGCCTGCTAATACTGTAATTTTGCTATAGCCTTTCCAATGATACTCCCGACGTCACTCGATTGCTTCTCAGCTTTCAGCAGAAACCCGAAATCGTAACAGCGCGATTGCGACTTCCCAGGATAGACATGGTATTCCCTGAGCTCAGTCCTACATTTCACGATGGGCAGTCTCAATCCAGTGCCTCCGAGGAACCATCGTCTGACTCTCAAGCAGAATACGACGTGGTCGCCGGTGTTGATACACTTGATGACAACATGCTTAGTGACTTAGACGAGCTCTTGGAAGAGCCTCCCGCGGAAATGGATGCTACTCTGCCACCATATACGGGATTGCATGTGGAGGCATCCATGGCACTACACGAAGAGGCAGATACAGATCATGAAAGCGAAGGACAGAACGATACATCATCTTTGTTCTCGCGGATTCCTAGCGCTCACGAATTAACGATGGATGAAGAAAAAATGCAGATCATTAATTTTTTGCCCGAATCTATCTCTGGAATCTCATTCTTTGCGAAAGACCGGGGAGGGGTGTCCAGTATCACAGGCACCAACACGATGGCAAGCTTACTGAAACCACAAAATCTTACATCATCACCGGCGAACACCCCCAGCACCTCAGATTCTCCGGGATGTATCGCAGCTTCCACAGGAGATCTACCTGCGGAGAACAATGAGGCATCGAGGGTTTCAATTTCTGGAGATTTTCGAGATTCATACCGGATTCCACCTGTGGAGAATCCAGATATGCCAAATACGCAGGATGACCCTTCCTCGATGCCTGATGACCATTCTTCGGTGCCTAGTCCGCATACTATCTCCCCTCTGACAATCGCAGATGACTGTTTACTGGAGTTAGATTGCCAGCATGCTTATGACGACGAGATAAATGCCTCACAGATTGGCTCCGTGCGGCAAACCAAAGCATTGTCGTCGAGCTCCAGCTATTTGGAGGACATAAACGGTATGTCCCCTTCTATACCTTAAAATTTTGCAAGATCGTTGATTTAAATACCCGTTGCAGATCTGTTGGTCAACAATACGCATCTGGATCAACTCGGAAAATACCCATTTTCAACCTCCAACGCCCGTAATGAATTTGAAATGCCTATCTCATCGGCAATACTAGAGATAGCATCTTCAGATACGCAATCTCCCTCTCCCTCTCCATTGCGAAGATCTCGAGCACGGAGTTTATCTCTTACGCTGCTCGATCCCCATGGACAAACAGAAATCAACACTTTTCCGCAGCCCAATTTAAAGCAAGAGTCTGATATAAGAGTCGAAATGTACAGCCGTCCTGCTTGGACCAAGTCTCAGCCCTCCTGCTCAGTACTTCCTACCTGCACTATTCGACCATCCTCCGTTACTCATGCGTATCCTTATGATAAGGTGTCTAGGCCTTCTTCTACTGTCATTGAATCACTTGGGGAATTGGTCGTTCACCGGTCGGCTCGTAGCTGCGATATGTCGCTGTCACTGCCAGTGCACGCTAACCCGCAAATTATTCGAGCCGTCTCACTTGACGACATTGCAGGTGATTTTCTCGTTAAATGTATTATTCGATTCATATCACTCAGTAGTGAAAATTGTAGGTGTGCCTCTATCCAACGTGGATGTCAGCAGAAAGACCGCCTATACAGACCGTGTTATCATTAACGAAACTATTACTGCCGACGGTACGAAGCCAAATAACTCACTCGACGTCATAGCATCACATTCGCATGCAAGCAATGATCTGTCTACCTTCGAACAGTCTTCTCTTTCACATGGAGCGGAAGGATCTATCCACGGCGAAATGTCTGCCAACAACTCAGAAATAGCATCCAGCATTATCTCCGGCGGTTTACTAAAAGATATCATTGCCGACCCCAGATTTTTTCCTCCGGTGGCCATTTATAGATGCACGGAATACATTGCCGATTCGCCTTGTGTCGGCAATACTGAAAATAACCCCTCTTCCCCTCATCCGTCTCTGGATCCGGAAATATGCCAACCTATTGACGTTGCCCCTTTCCGCACAGAACAATCTGGCGATGAAACGGAGCTTCATCGCGAATTCTTATCGCATCCTATTTATGGCCTACAATCATCAGAAGAAGCCAATAGCCTGAAAAGCTTGTTACGTGAGCAGAGTAACGGCGTCTTGCCAATGCTGTTATCAGAACTGCCCTTCGGCCAGCATTCCGGGTCTGCGCCGATGTCTCGGAAAGATATCCTATTCTTTGCAGGCGACCGTCAGAATGACATCGCTTTCCAGAAATCTGATGATTCTCAACAGAAAGGTGAAAACACGGCGCAGGTGGAACTTGCGGATTTTTTTCCCCTTGAGCTAAATTTACCAGGTTCGTCTTTGATTGAGGAAATCTCTCCTCAGCTCCTATCTCCAGCGGCATTATTACGGGAGGATTTGAGTGCTGTCACTGGGTCTTCTTCACATTCTGCAGTTGCGCAACATCAGCCACGTTCGGCGGGAGTTCGGTCTCATTTAAATGGCAATCGCACTCTTTGGCCGTGTGGGTTCGCCAGGGATACAGAGGTGGGAATCATCCGGCATGGAGGAGCTCACAATGCAAGGACGCGTCGCTTGCCCACATCTGCCAGTCTTACGAAGGGTACGGAAACTGGAGTCTTGGGTGAACTTCCGCCTAATTCTGACGCCAAATCATTTTGTGAGACTGGTGTTCAGGTCGGGGGCATGGGAGATACTCGTACTGAGCAGAAACAGAAATCTCAGGATCTCAACGTCAACACCGGATCCATGGATAACACTTTCAAAGATAGGGTACCGAATATTTTGCGGCGCATATTCTCACCTCTCTGGTCCGAAAGCTCACCAGAAATACGAGCATCAGCACGCGATAAACGCGTTGGACTGCAGCTCAACATCCCCAGCAGCAACTATCCCCCTAGTTCTGATGATGGAAATATCAGCACCTTTACAGAATCTGGATTCATGTTGACCTAGGACAGGCGAAATTTGCAAATAGCTGCGGTCTCTGATAAATGCTATTTGAACAAACCATATACATTCCTATTAATAATCCGCCTCAGCTATAAATAGCAAGTATCATACAAGTAAAGGCTTTGTCCACGGTTTATATATAGTCCTCATACCCTCCTTCCGATTATGCGGCTCCGACAACAGTATTCTTCGTCTTTGAAAGGCCTGCTATCACTTCATCAGAAAATCCAAGATGTGCTTTAACGAGTTCCGGAGGTGTCAAGGCCAGCCACTGGGGGTGGCGTTAGTCATGATCGCTTAATGAGTGTGTACAAGCATACTTGATTCAAACTAATATCTTGGAATTTGTCTGGCAAACAAGGAATGTAAATATAAGAGGAAACAATATTCACAGCGGAATATAGCTACCTGTATTCCAAATTTCAAGGAATCGAAGAGTAGTGTTGCCTATGTTCTCAACGTAGTGTCCTATTGGCGATTTAGTAGAAAATTCATCTATAAACATACCACATACCCATAGTCGCAGGAACGTAACCTGACAACATATAAACTGAATGCTATTCAGGAATAGACATGAACTCTAAAACACACCTATATCACCCGGCTGTTATCGCACCATAGATCAGAAGCTGTTCATAGCACGGGAAATGTGCACTTTACCTGATAGTCGAAGGTTCTTGCATTGGATTGTGCAGCAAAGATAGTCACTCGAGCGTTTCCTTCACTATAACATATCATGAATAAGAGGCTAAATGACAGAAATAAAGGAGAGACGAACATGAAGAAACTCCATTCATCTTGGGTTGGATGCCACTTAACAGGATATGAGTGTATTTCTTTGTGTTCTGTACTGGTTATAGCTTACGTGGAGTTCTCTGTTTGATCTGCTTTAGTTTCGAGGAGCCTATAGTGATAACAAAAATACTCGCCTCATTGCGCCCGGTTGCACAATCACCTCGGCGGCGGCGATAGTTTTTGAAACCGGGAAGGTTGTAGAATCGACAACTTTGACCGATCCTCCGGAAAGTTGAGTTTCTTTGACCTTGGAGAAAGAAAAGGAAAACGGAGTATCCACAGTTCCCTGTGGGCTCGTTGGAAGATCTCCCGCATCCGTAGGAGCCTCTAACACGGCAAAGTAGATGTCATTATTATGTAAAGCGCACGCAGAGCAAAGTGATGCTCGCCTGCGGGAAATATGTAAAGCTCTTCAGCTGGAATTTTATCAAAGGAAGTAATGTTTCTATGAATCACATTTAATAGATAGTCAGAATGTAAAATAAAATAAAAACTAACGTTTGGAAGTTCTTCGCCAGAACTTTGAGTGGAAAAATGAGCAGTGATTAGGTTTCTGACTACGAACGACGTTACCTTCTGCAGGTATATGGGCCATCCAATCGGTCAACTATCGCTTATTCAGTCCAAACAACAATATCATATACGAAAATGACTCACCAAAAAGGTAGAATCTTCGCTAAATGCACCAGAATCAAATACCTATATAGCGATTTGAATATAACCGATAAGAGAGGCTTAAAGACAATAATTACCAATACAAATTCTGACCCGTCTGGATCATCTCCAGTAGCTTGAAGTGAATGGGGAATACCGGGCGGAAAATACCAGACATCACCGGCAGACTAATAAACGGTAAGCGACATTCCAGTCGCAAAATTTGAACTCTTACCACCGTGGCGAGGAAATTCTTTCCATCACTGTCAACAGCTGTGACTTGAGTGTTTCCCTAATATCCACTTAGAAAGCGAACTTTTAATAGGATTGAACCAACTCGCTTTCAAGACGTAGGCCCACTGCATTAATGGTTAATGTGGCACTCTGACGCTGAAACCTTTGTATAACACACCTCGGCAGTTTTATGCCAATGAAGTTCACTTCACAATGACAGAGATGAGCCTTCGTACCGCTGAGCGTTATCAACAAGAACACCTACCGAACGGCACCGGGCTGAAGGCGCATATTCACACTGGCCATTTCTGACGTATTTCGTAAGAAATATTACAGTAAGACACCATGTATCGCTTACGCGTTGCGAGAGGCATCACGCCGACTATGACAGGGTTAGTACATATATAACAGTTTCGTTAATGTAAAGGTGGCTTACTATTCTCTTGACGAGCCCATCCTCCTGTCTGTAGTCGGTTATGGCTAAGGCTAAAAGCCCATTTCGCATTGTCTCTAAAGTGTTTATGAGCATGAGACACTTTTTTTTACACAGGAGGAAAGACCTTACACGCTGCCATGATCAGTGGTAGGAGGGGCGAGTAGATCCGGATTTTGTTTAGCGGTGAATTCGTCCGTGGGGCCGAGAATGGTTGCCCCTAGAGAACCTCGAATTGGTTCTACATTCCCCGTGGTATTGATATTCCACAAAGGATCGTTTGGGTCCAGATCAATGAAAGGGACAGTAGAGGAAGCCTCGGGAGCAGAACTTATACGAGTAGGGGATGACAGTGTTGATGATGGAGAGCGAGTAGCGGAAGATAACGACGAAAACACTGCCGAAGACAGAACGCTTGCTGCAGACGATGCAGGGGCTATTGCCGATGCGCTGAAGGAACTCGACAGAGCTTCTGACGGCGTACCCGCAGGTGCGGCATGGACATGACTAGCCAAGAGAAGAGCGTAGAAGCACGAGGAGACACTGATCATGGTTGCTGTAGAATACTTCAGCTGAAGATTTGAGGACATCACTCAGCCTTTTATACCCTGCAAGTAGAATTCTGTCTACTTGCCTCAGAAGAAAAACGGAGTCGCACCGTTCCTTTCCGTTGCTGCCGCAGACGTTTTAGAAAAAGCGATTCCCGAAAGTACGTCACAGGACTGCACTGCATACAGCTCTATGATCAGAGTCGGATTAGTGTAGGATATCGAAAGGAGACAGCTTTTGCAAGATTGAGATCTTGGATGCACAAATACGAAGGGCTAAAAATAGGTCAAACCCCATGCGATGGTACAGGATATGGATATGAAATATTAGATTTCATATGAGTTCGGCACTGGCTGTATGGGTTTTCGGCTGAGCTTGAACCGCTGCACAAAGCGGAGAAGACATTACCACAAAAAGCAACCTGACTACTTCATGTATCGCAGAAATGACGCCAGGGACCTGTCAATGCGGCATTGGCTGATAAAAATATATTTACGGCAGAAGATGCCCATTCTCTGCCGTTATCAATAGTGATAAAAATGGTGCGTAACACGGTTGTTCAATCATAACCTCATCTTCGCTCTTGGAATGAGGCTTCGAAGAATGAAATCGTAATCCACAGTGCGTCGGGTTTCGTTGATCTCTTCCGAATTCTCCGCGAGTCGATCTCCTGACTATAGTAAGTCTCCAGGCTCCAGCGAAACAATCTCTTCATTCGGATCAGATCGGCCGCTCATTAGAAATGAGAAAGCAAAGTTCCAACTTCTGCAACGAGATATATCGGAATGTCGGATGCACAGATCCCATGTCCATCTCTCGCGCGGTGCTCTAGCCTCTTCAATGTCAGCTGCAAAAAACTACGAAACTCGGATGATGATAGAAAACAGACAAGCTCCACATTTGAGCGAAGTTTCCGTATCCCGTGTGTATGCGGAAGTGATCACCATAAATGGTAACGTAGACGTAAATGACTTTTCATCTTCATCACGGCGACAACAAGACCGGAGCCAGCGGAACGAAACTCGAAATAGCAGTCAGCTATTTCTATTTTCTTGTTGCTATCTGAGAGATCCTTGACGGACCGGATCAGCCCAAATAGTTGGATCCTCGGGAAATTCGTCGTCTTGAAGAAGAGGATTTCGCAAAACGGTCCGAATGATATATTGGAAAAAATTCAAGAATCAGAGGAGCAACAGACTTATTTTTCAGCAGTCGAAATTCACACTGTGAGCTTGAAGTCCCAACATCGTCGGTGTGGGGATGTACTGATATTGCGACTGGCTAGGTAATTTTCATCCATGGCCACATAATACTTGAGTCTTGCACATGTGATCATTATTTTGAACAAAAAATTCCTGCCAAGGACGGTTCTGTTAGAGCGGTATCTTGCGAGTGTCCTTAAGTAACAAAAAAAAGGGGTAGATAAGTGTCTAGACGTGCCTACGCTAATGGAGTCGAGAGTGCCGAGCATTTCAACTGTCGTTACTGTCTTTACTCAGCTTATCGGGACCGGCTTAAGTCTATCATGTTACTGAATATCAGAGTTCAGCATATGCAGTAGGGGTTATCTGTGCTGTGTATATGAACGTAACCAGATGTTGTTTAGGCTCTGCTAACAAAGTTGTGTAGGCCATATAGTAGTCAGTAATAGTACAGGAACCGGTTGATGTACGCCTTTCGCATTAGATGCCTCAGACTCTCTGTAAATAATCACACATGCATGCAATTTATACGTACACCTTTCAATTTTATCTTCAAGTGAACTTCCGATGGTGGTAGTGCATGCCAGGCGAGTCGAGGCGACTACAGTTACTTAGACACTAGGCTCGGAACATGCCGTGTTTTACAGTCCGCTATTTATTTTCAGTGTTTTGGTCATTAAGTTGGAGGGGCTTGCTCCGAACCTGCTCAGCCCGGCAAATCCGATAACCCATTGAGAATAACCTGCTATTGTGCGTAATCGATCTTCAATAGTTTTTGTACAGTTGCGACTAGAAGAGCTTTTATGAAGAGCTTACCTGTTCTGGGCTTATCTGAACCCCCTCTCACTGCGTAATATTGGGAATTACTTCAAAGGGTCAAACGTTTTCTAGGTTAGTAGATACTGGCAATCATTTTATCTTTATATTTAAATATTTTAACGCTTATGTCCTATATTAGTCTACAGATAACTGGGAAGAGTGGCAAATATGACGCTAATCACAAAAAGCGGACGATCGCCACCGAATAAATGACTTGCTCAATATTGGCAAAATCTCCTTCGAAGTCTAGGCTGTATTATAGGGGAGATATCTATCTATCAAGCAGCCTCTCCTGTATTTTCTCAAGGGTAGGATCTAAAAGGAGCACAACCTTCACGATGCCTCTTCATTACGCCTCATTCTTTCCAGCGGCTCTCCTTGTTTCTTAGTGCAAAAAATAATTATGACCAGGCACAAATCTATCGGGTCACCGCATTCTCCCTATGGCTATCTACAATATATGTGATCGAAGAACTACCGAACTACATCTTGCTTTCTGGGAACTTAACCGGCGAACAAGCTTGCATTTATACAACCGAGTTGTAGCCTGTCTATGAGAGATCCGGGTTTTCGCAGCCGTGATCCTGGGTTCCATTTTCGGTGCCGTCTTCTGTTCTCCTAGAGATAACACCTGGGATACTAGCGGTAAGAATAATACTGTTAGGATACAGTTCAATTGCGACTCTTTACTCAACTAGGTGTCTGAATGATGTGGTCACCTATCGCAAAATGTACCACCTTTGTTAAATCGACCATCTCTTCTATCCGGTCCTCAGATGGGCTTCCAAGGCCTACTTCTCTCAAGATCATCCGCGAAAGCAAACGCATGATCTTCTTACATGCACAAAAATATGAATAACACAGTTCCATGATTCTTACCGCGTTGTAGGATCACTCTATCCCTCTATCTTCTTCACTAAGATCTCCTCATTGAAAACATCAATGCCACATGGAGAACTCCTTTCAGCCCTCCCACAGGAATATTTTTACATCCAGTATGTCCTTGTTTCTCTGACACCTTATTCCGCCGGCTATAGATGTCGTGAATCCAGATTCAAGGTCTCGTGCTGTCTCTTTTATGGATTATTAATTCCTCGGAAAATATCCCCTTAAGTTGCTGCCAGCAGAATTAGGACGAGTTGAGCAAATAATGCGCAACAGAACGCCCCTCTTTAAATTGAAGGCAAAGTTGCAGCCTTCATCTTGAAATCTATGTATCAGCTAGCAACTGGTATGCAGCCTAGAGCTCTCATGACCCACTCCTTGGACATTAAATTTCACACTGCCGACATATGTAGCCCTCTACTGCCTCAGTATTTCGGCATACAATCGCATCAGGAAGTCGGACACTCACGTACTACCTTGGCTATGCCACCCTGTCGGTGCGTGTAACAACCCGACAAGGACACTAAATGGAAAGGATCCACCCGCTGACACTATCAGCGAGCTTGTCGTCGTGTTGTATTTCCTAGGTAAGTAGATCTCTATCACTGTCTGCACAATTGACACATTGTGTGTCTCCATTATGGTCAGAAACTAATCCTAATTCATCTCTACGAAAACTTCGAATGTGGTGGCTTCTGATAGCTCTCTCTATTTCCATTACCGTGGGTGGTGATTTCTCTGAGCTCTCTACTATGACCAACACGAGTGCACAAGCCAACGCGGTACAACCAAACTTTACGGCATTCTCAAAATTCTGCGACAAATGATAGTGGCGTCTTTCTTTTCTAAAGAATCTACCATCTCCGTTCAAACGGCAAGCTCCAAGGGCTGAACTTCTGTCTACTTTCTACATCGTCAGATGGTGGTTTTTGGTCTGATCAAATATTCGAAGTATGCTTGTCAGCGTTTGGCATTATAACTATAACACTTTATTCAGCTGATCATTCTAAATGTCAGAGTTCTCGGAAAACATCGACTGTTTGTGACCCACAGATGCATGTATTGTATGTATTGCCTTGCTACAATCTGCGTATTGCCCAAGGTATCCTATGTCAACTTCTGAGTCAGCAGGGTAGCCCACTGCCAAAGGGGGATTGCGTGAAGCTAGATTAAGTTACATCTCGATTCAATAGGAAAATTAGTTTACATCACATGAATGAACTTCAAGTTTCCTAAAACAAATTTCGTTGCACACGCAGATAAATTTGGATGTCGAAAAGAACAAGTTATTATACAAAAAGTTATAAATTCTCGTGTATTTATTGCACATCAGTTGAAATCATTACTGGGAAGGACCAACTACCGGTGTACTCGTCTTCTTCAGGTGCGATATAACTTCATCGGAGAAGCCGAGATGCGCTTTAACGAGTGCTGGTGGGGTTAATGCCAACCACTTCACAACATGTCAGCTCGCACACTGTTTATTCTTCGTTTGACTTACCTGGTTCAAACTAATATCTTGGAACTTGTCTGAAACAAAGAATAAGAATAGAGATAGCATCAAAGATTTTTGTATTTACCTGTGTTCCAGACTTCCAAAAAGCGAACGGTGGTGTTTCCGATGTTCTCGACGTAATGACCTTCAGAGTCCAATTTAGAACGAAACGATAACAATCAGGAAAGGTAATACCATTTGTTGCAGGAACATATCCTGTATAGAGGATGATTAGTGAATAGATCACAAGGGCACAGAAACAGCCGTACCAATGTCTCCAGCCTTATAGTGCAGCTATTGGAACAGCTAGCTTAAATAAAAACAGAAGACAAATGTACCTGGTAATCAAAAGTCCTTGCATTGGATTGTGCGCCGAAAATAGTCATCCTTGCGTTTCCTTCTCTGTATATAGACATTAGCCTCTGATTCTATAATGAACAGACGAACGCACAGGAATAAGCTCCATTCGTCTTGAGTAGGATGCCACTGGAAATACATCAATGTTAGGTTTTGGAAGATTTCATCAAGCTTACATGAAGCTCCCTATCAAAGATATACGTCAGTTATAAAGAGAATGCTTCAGCACATCCCAAGATTTTACCTGATCGCGCCTGGTTGAAGAGTAACTTCAGCCGCAGCAATGGTCTTCGAGATCTTGAATGTTGTCGAGTCCACTATTTTGACGGTACCACCTGGGAACTCGGTAGGCTTGACCTTGGAAAACGCGAAATTGAAAGGATTTTCAACAACTCCTTGCGGACTTGTCGGTTCAGCGCTGTCAGGGGACAGGGGCGCTACAGTAGAATTGCATCAGTCAGAAGCGTCAAATTTAAAACATATCCATTTCATACCTGGGAAGATATATAGCTCTTCGGCAGGTATATTTTGCAATGACTCCAAGTCTCTGAAAAGAAAGTCATTTATACTCAAACGGAGAAAGAACTTCACTGCATACGTCTGGAAGTTCTTTGCGAGCACTAGTGCAGATTATCGCTCAGTGTTATGGAATTTTAAAAGACGAATGAAGTTACCCTCTGCTGGAACATGGGCCAACCAATCTGTTAACTGAGCAGTTGTTAAGTAATAACACAAAATCGGCGTAGTTCTAATATATACCATGAATGTGGAATCTTCGCTGAAGTCGCCTGAGTCGAAGACCTTACAAACAAGGCTTAGTATTTTGTGCACAGTAAAATCAAAACATAACCAACCAAGATAAATTCTGAACCGTCAGGATCATCCGAAGTTGCTTGGAGAGAGTGAGGAATGCCAGCAGGGAAGTACCAAAGATCGCCAGGAGACTGCAAAAACTAAGCGAAAGACACGAGGATAAGTTGTAAGTGAATATTACCACAGTGGCAATGAAGTTCTTTCCGTCCGAATCAACTGAAGTAACCTGTGTGTTTCCCTGCAGAATAATTAATCTCAACACATAATAGGTCTAGAAAGGTGATTCCAACTTTAAGCACGTAGGCCCACTAAAGCAGATGTTCGTTAATGAACGGCACAGTGGTTTATTGAATGCACACGCACTTCCGCAGTCTTATGCCAGTGTAGCTCCCTTTTCAAAGATCAGTGTAAGTTTGACAACAAAATAGCAATGGTAGCATACCGAACAGCTCCAGCCGCCAGGCGCATATTGACGCTGGCCATTTCTATAGATTAATCGTAAACAAATGTCTTATTGTGCGGCATAACTCCTTACCAGTAGCGATTGGCATCACATTAACTGAGAAGTGAAATTAGTAAAATAAACTCATTAACGAAGACAAATATTACTATTTTCCTGACGAGCCCAACCCCCTGTCTGGAGTCGGTTGTGGCTAAGACTGAAGGGCCATTTCGCGTTTTTCCTGGAAGAATATGAGCATACCAATTGAGCTGAGCAACAGAAAGCGCTTACATGCTACCGTTATCAGTAGTAGGTCCTGCCAACATGTCTGGGTTCTGCTTAACGGTGTACTCATCGGTGGGACCGAGAACAGTTGCCCCGAGAGAACCTCTGATTGCCTGGGGAGTCTCGGTAGTATTTATATTCCACAGCGGGTCGTTTGGGTTCAGATCGATAAAAGGGACAGTAGCAGTAGGTTCAGCGGCGCTACTGGTTCCAGAGGGAAGCTTGGCGGTCGATGAGTGAGACTGCGCGGCAGAAGAAATCGCAGAAGACATAGCAAGCGAGCTCGATGCGACAGGCATAGAAGCCGCAGAAGGTGCACTCACAGCACTCGAAATGAGTGCTGACGAGACAGCAGGTGCAGCTGAGGCAAGGCTCGCCAATAGAAGAGCGCAGAAACAGGAGGAGACTCTGATCATCTTGAAAGTGGATGTCTTGTTGCTGAAGACAGCGATTGAATGCCCTGACCTTTTATACCCGAAAATGCGTCGAAATGTGAGAAGTAACTCGACAGCACGATACAGTTATCTTCCGATTGATCCCGCAGAGGAAGACTAACGTGCCCCATTGCACGCGAAGCGACAAGTGGCAACACACAATCGCCAGGAGGCAATCGGAACTGTCCCGTGTGAGAAAGTGTCCAAGACTTCAACTTTCAGAGTGGGTGATCATACTGTTCCGAGAGAAGCCAAAGTTCAAAGTCTTCGAATATCGTCAACGACATACCGAAATTGACAATGTCCGAAAAGTAGACGGACACTCGCGGTAGCACATACCACACGAAGAATGACCGCCGCCGTTCCTCTCCGAGAACCATTTAGAGAACGTTGTATCATCGGGGCAGGACGCATATGACATAATACATTGGATATGGATCGTTCAAACAAAGAGTCAGTGAAGAAGCTAAGTTGCAACAGTCGCGAGGTTTGCCAAGCTTGAGCCAAGACAGAAGATATATTGAATTGCAGAAGATTGGCTTCTCTGGGGTACGCAACAGAAGATAGAGTAAAAATAGTATATCTGCCTCGGAAGATTGCTTGAAAATTGAATTGATGATTGGAAGGTAAAAATACCACAGGAATTGGACTACACACCTTACGTTAATTGATATTCACCAGTAAGGAAAAAAACACGCTTGTTTGTATGACCTAACATGGACTTCCAACGTGGAAGCCTATCTGTTAAGAATCAGGAAAAACC
>JASFDE010000407.1:0-13865 GCA_036937135.1 Nidula niveotomentosa | reverse complement strand
TCGTGAGTCCACGGGTTTTGGTATGGAGAAAGAAGTGCACTTACAGATATCTGAATAGATCAGTTTTCTTCTCAAGTGTCCGAGGCGTCTTGCGAACTAGCATATAGAGCCAACGGGTGTAAGCCATGAAGATTTAATTGATCTGACACAAATTAATTTCTATCTCAGGGCTATTTTTACTCGGTGCATGTCTAGCTGAGAGTATGTTCAAGAGTGAATGGTAATGGCCATTAAATAACGGTCGTCTTAGCAATGCTATCAATTCGTACATGGGCTGTTTGGCAGAAGGATAGAAGGCTTACTATTGGATTACCTATTTTTTTCGTCGCGATTTGGGGTCCCGCGTGCGTCATTCTTTCAATCTTCCTCGATTCTATGATCTGTGAGCCGCCCTAATGTCTTTGCGGTTAAACTCATTGACCTTTGAAACAAAGTTGCTATACATCCAGTGGCTCATTTCACTGGGTGTTTGGAGGCAGGAGGAAGCCCAATATTTTCTGGCATTTGGGTACTAGTGATGATATATGGCGGAGGCGAGAATTCCGTTCCAAATACCTAACTATGGTACTGAAGTGCTACCTGTCGATAAGGTACATTGTTTCTAATGACATTGCGTGGATTCAATTATTGTGAGCATTTCTTGGATGTTAAATGATTTTTTATTCACGTATGATATCTCAGTCAGAGCAGCAAGTAATTCTGATTTATCCAAAGTTGTTTATGGCGATGGTTAGTTGATCGATATTGCTAAATAGCGGAAGAAATTGACATGCGTCTCAGGCATAATTTATTATCTCTATCTTTTTGGTGAGCATTCTATTCTTATGATGAATGGTGGAAAGTTTCTCAATGCCATCTAATACTAGTATTAAGCCTTTTGAACGTTGTATTAGTTCTAAAATTGCCTGTGAGTCTTCTCTAATTTCATTCGATATGAGAAGCATTTTTATCCGTCTTTCTAGCTCGATTACATAAATCTTCTTTCAATGTGAGAGATTAGTTTAAAAGAATTTTCCATTCGTTCTCAATTTCAATATTTCAGGTTCCAACGTGTCATGCATTCCGTGCTATCATGTCGGGCCATTCTTCATATCCGGCAACAAGCGTCGAGGGGGAATGAAGATATTTGTTCTTCAGCAATTCCTATTAGCCAATAAAGGACGGCTATTCCTTGTTAGGAGGGTATCTTCACAGAAGCTACGAGTCGCATAATATTTCCCTTGAAGGATGTCCCCGGCCCAGTTCTGATACAATCAGCAAGAACGTTATGCAGTGTGAACAGTTCCTTCATAGGCCTCAATTTCACCGTCAGTAGATTCTTTCTGGACTATATTGAGGTGCCTACAGCCATACAAAGCATAGTAGATCATTGTTTTTCAGATTGTGATACTGGTAGAATCTTACGTTGCATTCTATCAATACTCCGAATCGGATTTCAATTAACCCCAAACGACATGAGGGATTGGCTCAACCGCGAATTTGTTTTTAACTTCCCAAACCTCCTACATTTTCCGTTCACATTGACAATATTGATAAGTCTTGCTTTTGAAAGCGTTAAAACTTTTATTTCACGGATTCTCTATTAAATCGGATTCCGAATCCAGTAGTAGAACAGTCATTTTCGATCATCCTTAAAAATGACGGTTCCTACTTTCATTTGACCCAGAGGCAAATAGTTGATGTACAGCTTTATATAATGCACGTTGTTCGCCGGACAACCCAACTGCTGTAGAGCCCGTAGTTGATCCCGTAGTTTAGCATCACGTTTGACCATCAATTATCTCGCAATCTATGATAGTGGAGACAACGACAAAGAGCTATTATACAGATTGCGATCCACGCTTCGCCAGAAATAGTGTTGCGATTGACCGACCGCTAGTACCTGGTTACGAACTTAGTTTTTGTCACATCTCATGCACTCATTGATATATTCTCAAAATTTCATACAACATGCAGCTTTTATATATGATGCAATGCTGCTAAATTTTGCCTCTATATGTTAACGATGCAGCGAGAAAGAGATTGTGTTATCATAAGCACTCTGTAAGAACGGTCGGAAAAACAAGCGCCTTGCAGTCACAAACTGTTTATTTAAAACCAGAAGCAGGCCAAACTTTCTTGCATTGCTGATTGAATATGTGTTTCACCTTCTAGCGCTGTTGACGCGATGATGTACTGATTCAATCATCCTACCTACATTGGTGGTTGCTTATAATCTATGTCGATTCAACCACCATGTTTGACACCCGTCTTGTGTCTTTTCCTTTACCCGTGCTATCTCTATGTCTTTTGATACCCAAGGAATGCTCCATGCCCTTGAACATGGGACGGTCATCGGAGTAAGTAGACTTTACAGTTTGCCTTAGACTTAACTCTGAAGGCAACAGTACATGAACGGTATGTTCATCTCCAGCAATATCACTTGTCTTTGGCTTTGAGCACTAGAGAACAGTGGCGAGCATAGCACTTCTGGTTCGTTCTTATGTGCAACTATCTCCTTGAATATACTATCTCATTAATTCACCAGGGGTTTGACTATGCACTCACTTTTGGTGACGAACTGTCGCTTATATGGTCGCCCCGCTGGAGCCTTGTTACTATCTTATTCTTCTTGACGCGATATTTGCCTTTCATAGATTTCATAGTTTTATTTTGCCGTGAGAGTTACCGCAATAGCCATATGATTAGATATTGACTATATATTCAAAGGGAGCTATTTGCCAGACTTGACTGAAGGAGGCTGTAATTTACTATACGAGATCAACGCTTGTACGTGAATATTTCTTCAAGACGAATTCTGCAGCCCACCTTTTATTCAGGGATGTTTCTTGTGGGATTTGGGATATCAGAAGGTGAGTTCAATGCCATGATATTCTTGCTTCTGCCTCTTGACACCGTCACTTCATAAGCACTCCTGACTCTACGTATATGGGCTGTCTGGCAAAAGAATTGGAAACTTGGTTTATTTTTGCTTACTTTTTTTCTTACACTTTGGGGGTCCGCATCGGTAATGTTAAGAATTTATTTGAAATCTGTTTCCCGTAAGAATTAATTCGGAAGTGAATACTAGTGGTTACTCAATCTATGCATCTTCGTTACAGATGTAACTACTCTTATTCCAGAGGTGAAAGGATGCATCGAAACTACTCCCGGGAACGCGGCGTCGCTTTATCTCATAAATTGGATTATTTTCATGGCATATGAAGCAGGTATTTATCCTAAATACAACTTTTAGAACTCTTGAAATCAGCTAAAAGGATGGAATTACAGGAATGCTAGTCCTAATATTTATTCGAGGATTACATTGCTGTATGTCCCTAAATCTCTTATTAAGCAAGAAATTTGCTTATTCTTAACAGATAGGATCGGAGGAAATTCTCACCTCCTGAAAGTGGTTTTTGGAGAAGGTGTGTAATTGTGTTGTGAAGCGTATTAAAATTCTAAGCTTTGTGACAGGCATTTTGTTCTATGTTTATATATTCTGTGAGTCCCCATCTACTATCTAAGCTCAGGGAAGTATTGAATATCGTGTTTAGTACTCTCTCTGTTGACTATTATCTTAATTGAGGTGCTTCCAGTGAGTCATCATTTGCAAGAAATTGCCTATACGGTCACTCATCTAACTATCTTAAGCATGATTACTTAAATCTGTTAACCGGGTCGGTGCTTATATACCATATGATTCGTTCAAATCTCACCATAGTATTACAACAGCTTTCAGCGTGTTACGCACTCTCTATTTACATGCCGTATTATACTACACATACGACAGGAAGCGGTCATAGTGCCAGAGGAATACGAAGAGACTTGCTTGATCAGTTCCTTTATACCTATGTCTGATACGATAGATAGCTTTTCTACCTGAGATGTTGCTACATAGAAAAAGAATTTTCATTTAGAAGCTGGTAAGGATGTCAAGTTAGTAATAAAGCTACCACCAATAATTCATAATGGATGATCTATTCTCGGGAAATATGCATAAAATTCAAGCTTAAATTTTAAGTTTTTGTCAAACTCATTCGGAGGAGCAGAAATAGTATTGAAAGCAAGTCACAGGCTGACGTTGCCAACAATTGAATCTGAGTGAGATGCCATTGCGGTACTCGGAAGTCCTCTGAGTGAAATCGGATTGATTCCTCCGCTCTTCCATGATTTAAGATGCGATATCAAGCACAATCTCGAACGGCTTAGTCACAACCACTTTTGTACAGCGGCAAAATCGGCGGCAAGAAATTTCGAAAAAATTTTACCTCTAAAGGGCCTGAAACTAGTTTGAATGAATCCAGGAAACATGTTTATTGACCACGAAAACGCTAAATCTCACACTCTTCTGCTAGTTTGTGACAAATTGGCCGATCTTCAGCAAAGTTCTCACGCCTATAGGGGAAGCGGCAAATGTGATAGAACCAGAAAAGATCAGCACTATCAGTAAGAGTCCAAATAAAAACCCGTTTGGACATTTTGCTCAGCTTGACAAACTAAACATTTCCATCAAGTGATTAAGAAAATGGGCGAAAACCGTGCGAGTGATTTCGCTTGTACAAAAGTGGTTGTTAGTAGGCCTTATATACCATAGAGCACGTCGGAATTCAGTCGCGCCGCGAAGGACCGACCTATATCGCAGGCTGTGCTAACATTGTGAGACCCAAATATTACTGTCTAACTAAACGCCATGATATTGATACTGCTACTTTGCCTCATTTAGCTGATTACACATCGTGGCATTGAGGCTATATATCCCGCATGTCCACAACGTAACTCGTAACTCAACCCCCCCTCTCATGTCCTGTAGTGGCGACTTTCATTGAATATCTACCGACAACGATGGAAGAAAATCAGCTTTATCAAGTTAGTTCTCACGTTTTTACCAATGTAAATGAATTCTGACTGGGAATTAGTATTTTATTAATACGATACATCCATAATTATTTGAATGAGCCTTAACTTTGATACGCCAACGAAACAGTTTCTAGCACTACGTTATTAGTGAGTGGAGTAGTAATCAATCACCATATTCCCTATTCCCTGACAGCTGCTTAGTTATTTGATTACCTCCTAACGACGAAGGAAGAGATTTCATTGATATGGCTTTCGCCTTGGAGTGTGAACAAGGTGCTATTTCTGTTCACAAGGTATCTTCCATTCGTTAGATCCATTGTTACAATATATGGTTTGAACACATCCATTTCATCCTCGTAAAAAGTTCTGAGCTCGTATTTTCAGTAACCTTTGGCCCTAGTCCTTTCACTCGATCATGTATCCTGGCGTATGGTGCCGATTTATGTACGCAGCGTGTTTCATTTTTAAAGCTGGGATTCACATTGAGGAACAGTCCTTCTTGTTATCGGGATCTCTATCGCTCGAGTAAAAATCAATTCTGTCCCCTATTACTGTCATCCTCGGTGCTGATTACCATTTCTATACAGTGATATTAATAATTAGGACATGGGCTGTCTGGAAAAGAGGAAAGAGGCTCTCCATCGCGTTGATTGTCTTCTATGTTGTGATATGGGGAGTTGCTATGGCAATCGTGGCGTTATCTTTGCGATATATCTCATGTGAGTGAACGTCATGTTTATATACTTGCATAATTCCTGAATGATCTTGTTTCAGTTCAACCCCAGCGTCACCCTAACCTCGTAGGATGTTTCTCTCAGAGTCCTAATCCACTTCTGTTTATTTTGTTCGTCATTTGGGCTCTTGTCATGGCGTACGATGCTGGTGCAGTGACCTTGATTGTACATGCTGTAAACATCCTCTCATACATATTTCCGGAAGCTATTCTCTTGCTGATGGTTATTCGTTGATTTATCGCCTATGCGTATAATATCTTTAAAATACTGGATTTCTGCTCTCTAATTCCGGAAGACAGCCACAATCAGTGGACAGTCCCATCTCAAGAAAATTTTATATGAGGACGGTAAGTGTGAATGATACTTTGCTACATTTGGAAGCTCAAAAAATTCCATGAACGCATCTTTTACTACTTCTGGCTGTCAAGTACGCATGAAATATGTGGAACGTCCTAACATGTCTTCCTTAGTGTTAGCACCCGCGAATATTATTGTAATTATACTGCTACCAGTGAGCTAGGTTTATCATAATATGACTGGAGCTCGAGACTTAAGTTACTCCCTGTACACAGCTTAATTATATCAATATTCTTTCTATGTACGTTTTCTTTATCCATCTGCATCGTCAATATTTCTGAACTTAACAAAGGATGGAGCTTGTCCTGAATTCTGTCATCACTTGCCGACTGATCTTCCACATCAGCAGAGAGAAGCGTAAAGCTCTGCAGACGTTTTATATTGAGTAATTTTTTGCGCCAATCTAATTTGTATACTCAATTACATGTCATCTGTGTAAATTTCTATGCATACTACTAGCTGCATTTCTCGTTGGATAAATTTTACCAGCAAATTTCTGGGGGACAGGCTGATATGTATTCAAAGTCGTAAGATTATACCAAATGTAACTGAAAATAGACAACCAATGGAGCTCATTCAATATCCTGTTATCTAAGCTCATCTTGGTACAACCTCCCCATTGACTTTCATCTTCATCAATAGCGGCCACAGCTGCGTCATGCCATTTCCACCAGTTCCGATAGAGCTCCTCCACGCAGCTACAAACTCTTCAGTGTCCCCTGAACGCGCGCCTTCGATAACCATAGATTTGACCATAGGAAAGGCGTCTGCGAGGATCTTCGCGTCTTCGGCCCTCAATCCACCTTGCAATAAATTGAGCGCTTCTAAATTAGGACGTACAACTGGCGGATTGGCATTTCCCAGGACATCCATGAAATCATCCCATACTGCAGGGGCTATATCAACGAGATTGAGCTGGAAGAGTGTAGTTGGAAGAAGCATAGAGGCGAAGAACATTCGGAAGGGGGATGGAGTTTCAGCATGGTCGTCGCTTTCAGCATCTCCATCTTCACCTTCCGGACTTGGCTCGGGATCCAGAGCACGCAACTCCATGAGTGTTAAAATCTCGATTGAAGCCTCGTCTCGGAGCGCCATATAGCCACCTGGAACAGTGACACCAACCAAGCCTAGATGCTGGACTCGTGAAGATGGGGAGAAGAGCTGATAGTAGCACTTCCGCGGGATGAACATGTCGATAAGCCTTACGAAACGTAGATATCGAACGGGGAAGGTGCATATTGGGGCATTAAATGCGAAGAGCAACTCAAGATATGGTGCAGACATAGCTAAGTCGAATGGAAATGTCGCATTCAGGGAACTGGGTGTTTGAAATATGTGCAAGCGATTAAGGCGCATATTAGGCCGCGATGGCATAGAAAGGTTATATAATGCGAACATGTCGAGGATGGAAGAGAGGAACGAATGTGGACCAACGAGACGCATGGTGTAAATTCGGTGAAGATGGGGAGCGATAATTTCTTCCAGATCTTCTTCCGGAATAAAAGTAGTCACATCCGATGCGGACTCGATATCGATATCGATATCATAATCGGAAGCTGTGCGAGAAAGGATGCTTTTTACTACTTCCTTGTGTCGCACCCCTTGTGTGTCACTGCGAAGGCAGACTCCCTCCCAAAGATAGGGCAGTGAAAGAGCAACAGTTCTCCATCTTCTGGATATTTGCGATAGCACGATAGATTGCTGGAGAATTGGGTAAACAGGCCGAAGGCCCTTCAATGACGCGTCCCAAGGTGTATTCCCGACATCTCGCCATGTGCGCTCAAGAATGTCGCAAATGAGCTCCGTTGGGAGTATCTGGATGGCGATCGGATTTTCATCTTGCATGTTGGGTTGCACCAAAATTCGGAGCGCCACGTTAGATACCGCGGTCGAGTTGATGTCGAGGACCAATTGCCCTCATGGCAATGCTCAGTCGGTTACGTAATCCGTCCTGACCGGCGGCTGTTGAGCTTGGTTGCCAAGCCCGCTCCCATTTCGGTAGACTTCGGCAAGGCCTCGGCTGGTGTTACTGTTTTTTTCATCAACTCAGCATCGACCTTCATCAAGCTCTAACTTCCGCCAGATGCCTCTGCTCGACCATTCCCTCGGTTAGATGATGTTCTCGGAGGGCAGATCATATTGAGTTGAGCTAATATGTTGGCGGTTCAGCGTCAATTTCAACTTCAACTTAGTTGGTTACTCCTGAAACATCTCCCACTGGGACTCGTCTCTTATCTCTATCGCTTTCTTCAGTGTTCATTGCAAGCCATGATGCCTTAATGTTACTGACATGGACGTTTAAATCGCAACCAATGGTCAAAATAAACCGCTTGATGCAAACTTTCACTATGTGTGTCATCGGACTGCGGATGCCCTGGATTAATGGAGATCGTTACTCCCAGCATAGGTAGGTAAGTAAAGTTATTTGGAACTATGTAGGATGATACTTGTGCCTCCACCTTGTGAAAATGCTGGATTTAACAACTAATTTGACCATGTTTGGACCTTTCTGAAGATATCCAATCACGCCACTGCCCACATCCTCCATGTGAGTCGGCGAAACTTATTCTCCAAATAGGCGGTGCACGATTGTTGCTAGAGTCTATCATGGAGCTTGTTTGAAGCTTGCTTTGTGGAAGGGGAGATAGTTGTGCTTCAGGGATTAATCACCACAGTGCCTTGCCGAAGGCTGAGACCACTAGGCAGGTGCAGACGTTAGTGCAAAGCAAAGATCTCTAGATTACGGACCTTTATGAAACATATCTGATTGCGTTATACAGCTTTTTGATCCATCGGGTGACCATTACGCCACAAAGCCAACTTCATAAAGACATGTTAGCTTTAAAGTCGCGATGTCTCCGATTCATCTTATTTCGCACCCAGGCCGAAGGACAACATCAGTTGTAATCTGCATCTTCGTCAACTTCTCGGATCTTAACGCTACATAATGAGTTCCACTGGAGAATCGATTGTATCAGCGTTGGAGCACGCGCAACTCGTATATGTATGTCTTCTATCCACATTTTGTCCAGTATTTCTGAAGAAATGCTAGTACTTTAATTGTGCGTGATCTAATGTGATCCTGTGGCTTAAGTATTTTAACGAGAAGGGTAGTGGCCAGCGTGACGGTTCTGGTATATTAAAACAATCCACAGTCATCCTATCCACATCGCTAAAAGTGCAAACAGGTTTTTGATTATCTTCTCACACTGCATCTGGAGGTCTCCTTAGTCTGGCCCTCACGATGGAGTGTTGTTAAGATTCTCTTTCTTATGATCAGATATCTTCCTCCTGCGACCTCCATGATCTTTATCACACGTATGTCTTTCTATTTCTTAATGTATTCCGTATTGTTTACATTGGCATCCAGGATTCCAAAGTTTGCAAACCACGACGCGCCAGTGTAGCATGGCATATCATGCTAGTGCATGTGCGTGCACGCAATCCTCACAAACTTAGGGGAATCATTGACCAGAGTCATGTCTGATAGGGATGCTTGTCATTACGCTTAGTATTTCGGAAGGTCAGTGGCTCGGAAATTCCGCTAATTTTCTGTGCAGTTTTATACTAAAGTGTGATGAAACCTTTAGTTATATTATCGCTCAGAACCTGGGCGGTATGGGGGAGAGATCACCGTCTTACGATCGGATTGTCTGCATTTTACGTTATGATATGGGTTGCGGCATATACCGATATTGGCATATTTCTCCATTCCTTCAAGTGTGCGTGTACTTTTGTTCTACTTTACATATAACCGCCATCTGCTCACTCGACGTACCAGTTATTGTTAGTCCATATCCAGATAAAATCGGCGGCTGCATAGCTGTTGCTGCAGGTCCAGATTTTTTCATATTTTGGGTGCTTCTTATGTCCTATGATACAGGCGAGTGACATTTCTATCTAACATCGAAACTGCGTTAATAACGTCCCTGATAAAGTTATTCTGGCACTAATGCTTATAAGAGCATTGTCGGAATGTCAGTAAATAAGAATCATCTGGCCAGAGCCGAACATATTCATAACTTGGCAGATAATGCACGCACTATATCACGACTATCCAGTATAATCTATAGAGATGGTAACTGGTCTTTCTTTAACCCATTTTATCCTTTCTTGCTAATCGATTTTTGAAATTAGGCATAGTCTATTACCTATATCTCTTTGGTTAGTCTAGTTGCCAACTCTTCCGAAAACGATTTAAATTTCTGTCTTCTCTTTTGCGTTCTAGTCTTATCTGTTTTAAATGTTTTTATTACTTCGAAGCTTACAGTATGTCAATTTAGCCATAACGAAGAGTTGTTTCTAATCCCCTTCATGCTCAGCCTGATTCCGCGAACCTATTGACATTGTAGGACTTTTCTTCCTCCTGATTAAGTTCATTTATACATCTCTGCTGCAGGATGGAGACAATTGCGCACTCAGTTCTTACATGCCGTGTCATTCTTCACATCCGTGAACAAGCAGGCATGGATACCCACGATATGGATGGTTCAAATTCTTGGATAATATCTGGAGCAGAGGGCCAAGGCTTAAGAGTTGAATGCGGCTCAATGGCTTGTGAAATTCCTCTCGAAGGCAGGGATCAGGGAACGGATGACCCACTAGAACAAAATATGATCGGACAAATCGCTTGAATACCCGGGGATCTTGTTATGATTAAAATAAGTGCATAGATTTCCTTTTTGTAGTTTATCCCATGAAGTTGTATAACATCATATAGTTCAATTCAACTTGCCGTCTAGCCTAGGAGGATTGTGGATGTGGATGAGCACAAATCACAGCAGGAATCAATCATTGTCAAGGTATCACAGAAGCATCCATCTTTTTTGGGTCGCCTTGTCCAATTTAGCTGTATTATCTTGGAAAATGGATTTATATTCTTTAATCTGTACTTATAGACTGATTATCGTGCATTCCGTACTTCAAGAACACTCATGCAGTGCTGTAGCTCCAACCCAGCCCGGATGATTGCGGAAAACTTTCGGAATACTAATATGTATAAGAGTACGATTTTGAAAAGCAAATTAAAAAGCATGTGCGAATTCCTTTGTGATATATGTAGCCAAGACTTTTGCAGTACTAGCAGATTACTCGACGATGACTGTGGTCCATTACCAGCTTACTGTGCATATTTGGCAGTAGCCTTGTAGCTTCCGGAGAGGTATGACAACGAATTCAGAACGAATTTCTCAGTCTTAACGTTCTTTGAAATTTCATGACTCTTGCTAATTGTAAACCCACCGCTTTATGCGTTTGGATACAGAACGCCGCATTCTGATTCTTGTCCCATATTAGGTAGCCCATATTATCACCACATGCTTTGGCAGTCCCGTGAAATTGTGACCATGTAACACGCATTGAGCGCGCCGTTGATTGTTGATCGCTCTCGCAGGTCTACTTCGTTTCACTCTCCTCCCTTCCTCCCTCTCTTTCCTTCCTCCTCAACTCGATCCACAACGGTAACAACTTTTTTTGAGGCTTTAAATACACACATGAGAGTAAGAGTGCCACAAAATGATATAAAGACATGAGATGGCATGCCCAATTCACTGAAAATGTGATCTGGGTGGCCATGGATGAGCTTGTTAACCCAAGTTGCTCCAGAATGAGCAGAGCTACGGTTGCTTCCAATAATTGGGTTCATTGTAGAGAATAGCTGCAATTCCTATGATATGAAGGAAGTAGGTTGTGGCCATAAGCACCCGCTGCTTTTGCACAAGTCTTTCCTTGTCTCAAGGCATGATAAACAGGTGAAAAATGAATTATTCTACAATTTTCTGCTCTGTTATCTTGCATTGATCTTGCATTGATCTTATCACGACCCATATTTAGGTGTTACACATCACACGCCGTTATCATGATAATATGAGTTGCCTAATAATAATATGGGACGAGAATATGCATCGAAATGCAGCATTCTTTATCCGAACGCAGCCTTAAAATGTCATAATAATGTTATATATCCATTGTGTAGATGGATATATTATTGGAGTTGCTCGATAGTAGAGCGCCATTGGCTTAGAACTACTACTAGTACTTTCGCCAAGTAGCTTCTTTCAATTTTTAAAACCTACTCTTTGATTCGTACTTCGCCGAATACTTGATCCTTAAAATTTGATCGTCCATATATAACTTCACCGATTTCGACGGGTCAGTCATTGAATCTTAAACTGCAACGCCGTTCTTCCGGAACCAGTCGAGAGTCGAGACTCAGTACTAGTAGAGGTACGAATATAGCAATGCACTAATGTACTACCATTACTGTGCGAGTGCCGCTATTAAGCGTCGAGTTCATTATCCACGATTCCATGTCTTTGAAATTTGAATATTAATACAATTATTGCGTAACGCCCTGCTAGATTGCGGAATTGCCGTAGTATTCCGCTTCACTGGTATTTTTATGGAGCCTAGTTCCGGGGCTTTGGTGGTCATACGAATTCAAAGCCGTAAGTATTTCTAAGAGGTTCCGCAATTCATTCTTGAGAAAGCACAAATACTTATGAGAGTATGTTCTAACGTATTCAAGCTGAACCATTATTAATTAGTATATTGCATTGAGGGATCTCATTCAGTTGTAAAGTAGCAGGGGATGGCCATTTGTGTTGAGCGCTGGCGCACTGCCAACAGCTGATGTCTAGGGAGGCGTCTTTCTGATACGACATTTTCCGAGCTTCTCCAATAGCTGGACCTGGGTATATAAATAATGGGGTTTAGGTTTAAAAATATTATTCAGCCCCCGTATTCCCCGACGCTTTCTTGCTTTCAGTTCCTCTCTCCCAAAGAGAGGATTGGCTTACCATGGACCACATACTTTCCGCAGAAGAGACTTTCGACGCTTTGGCTTATAGCAGAATTGTATATGTAAGTTCTCTTGTTAATTCTTTCCGTTTGCATCGCTCAAGGGAAGTCTTCAGTACATAAATGGTGGGAAATTTACTTATCAAGCAGCTTATGGAGCACTTAAAAAGTCTGTAACAGTGGGCAGTTTAGCTGTTTTGGTGGGTGAACGGCAAGCAAATCTTCGCCTTAATATTGACATCTTACTTACATAATTTTTGCTAGGCCTTCGACTACCTCTTGACATTAAAACTTGAAATTAAATTTGTGTGGGCCTCGCGATGGAATATTATGAAAATCTTATTTTTAATAACAAGATATGGCCCCTTTGTGGATAGTTTGATTATGACCTTTCTTTCTCGTAAGTTACCATACAGCCTTCTATAAACTTATGCCAAATCTAGTAACGACAGACTTTTGGGCTAACACCGAAGCTCGTTGCTTGTTTTGTTATAATGCCGTTGGGTGTATGTACTCCACTTTACATAGATGTGTAATACATGCTCACATTTAAAGGTGACAGGGATGGTCTCGGTTGGCTTGGGCTTAGGAGAAAGTAAGTGGTATCGTAAGTATATGATTTAACACACCTATTCAGTAACGGCGATACTCAGTCATTCTCACCTTGCGGACATGGGCTGTCTGGGGTGGCAACCGTTATCTCATGATTGGATTATCCATCTTCTATATTTCTGTTTGGGTTCCGGCGTGGATCATAATGGGGATTTTTCTTAAGTCAATTAGTAGTGAGGAAAACAATCCCTAATGACCTCAATGGCCCCTTAATACGATGGAATTGAAGTCGGAACCTCCAGATCCACAGCCCTAGATTCAAGTTGCAAACCTAGCAGTGCATCGAATATTTTGTACATATTCTGGGTCCTTGTATTGATTTACGACGCTGGTGACTTATTTTGATACTCGGACTGAGAATGGAGCTAATATCGACCGATTTAAAGGAATTTTGGGAATAATGGCTCTGAAAGCCTTCATTGATTGTATGTCCTATCATTTAAATACCACATATCATACGAAATTCTTTCTCATAGTCAAGGCTGGACCCAAACCACAACTGCTGACAATAATTTATAAAGATGG
>JASFDE010000406.1:0-13885 GCA_036937135.1 Nidula niveotomentosa | reverse complement strand
TCTCCTTTATTCCTTTTGAGTGATTAAGACGGCCTCGACATTGTATCATTGAGGATATATTGTTTGTGTGCCTGACAGTAGTTAGTCATCATTTGGAACATTCTAGCAATACCTCTCAGTAGTATATAAACCCATCATGTACAGTAGCTAGCCTCAGCTTCAATCTCTTAGGAATTTCACTGTCTAAAGGATGTCTTAAGTCATTGAATGTCTCACCCCTCTATTCTTCTCTCCCTTGCTCAGCTTAGTGTTAGTGGCCTTGTCATCCTGATAGTGTTGTCCTAACACAGATCATCCAGGCACACTGAAAGCCATGGGTCACCTTGTAATGACTTACTATGGTAAATGATTATTGAAGGAAGCTGAGGAACTGGGTTTACAAGTGCTAGAGGGAAGGAAGCACATCCTTGGAGAGGACCATCCCTGTACACAACTAACTACCTTGCTTCTGGGATCAATATACCAGAAACTTTGTAAGCAGAGGCAGGCTGAGGAGCTGGAAAGTCAACTTGTGGCAAATGAGAAGTAGATAAACTATATGTGCAATGAACTATGCTATGTTGTCTGGTACCATATTTATAGTGTCAATGAACTTTTGCATGATAGTACCAGTGCCTGTGGAGAAGGGGTTGGTGAGTCTGAGATTGAAGCTGGCTTCATTTCACACAAGAAACTCAGAAAGAAAGTAAAGAAGAAAGGAATGGCATTCTAAGGTCCATGGCATGGTTATGTGCACATCCAAGAGCCAAGAGCGCTGAAACTTTTGCCAGTTGTCAAAAAATATGGGTAAAAAAGCATGGCCAACAAATCACAACCAAAGTTGGGGTGGTAACGGGGTGCCTTATATAAGGAATAATTAAAGTAGCTTTTAAGCAGATAATAGCGAGGACATGACTACTGGTACTGGATGCTATTTAGGGTGAGGAATCCAGTGCCAGTGGGTGCTAGGTAGGACGCGATGAATACTGCTGGTTCAAAGGTAGCTGGGGGATAACAGCAGATAGAAACCCCCGTGTTCGTTGGGTTAAAGGCATTGACCATGGATGATGCCAATAGTAGAAGACGTTGAAGAGAAGCAACTCAGTAAGTGAATGAATCTTGCCAGCCAAATGCAGAGATAGATATTCCATGCCTTCAAAGCTTCCAAGCTACACCGTACTCCACAAGAACTTATGTAATCTCCTTCGCGTCCGAGTCCGGGCCGACGCACAGAATTTCGACAGCCGCCATTGCTGGTGGTTGTCAATGTCAACGCTTCATCGCCGAGCGGCGAAAAGCGAAAATGCCGAGTGCGGGAATTGCGCGGCGCGGGGGTGTGCAGGGCTGGGTGGGTGTGTTGGGAAGGATAAGGACATGGTGAATGTAGGGTAAAAGTGGACGAAGAGAGGGAGAGGGAAATACAGAAGGTTAATGGGTCAGTGAATCGGTGAACTAGGGAAGGAGATGAAAGAATGAAGGAATGCGTGAATAAAAGCGGTACGCGTCAGTGGTCATGATGAGATGCTCGTGAGCTCCACTCTATACTTAGTGAGGAAAGGGGATAGGTGGGAGGAAAAGACAGGCAACAAGAATGAAAGACGGGAATGGTGGAGCGCGCGGGGAGAGATCGAGGAAGAGAAGCGAGTAACGGTGCGAGACGCTAATGGCGCAGTGGGGGAAGAGGGAGGCGCGGACGCATAATGAGGAGGGATGCACGGTGACGACGAGGGGTGCGTGAAAGATTGAATCCGGACGCGGAAATGCAGTAGCTTCAAATGAGGATAGGCCCCCGGGAGTAATGAAGATGCCCAGGCACGGCAGGCATGACAACGCGGGGCATATCCTAAGTAGACACGGGCAAAGGGTATACCGCTGACGGTGCGGAGGAATGGCAGGATGACGAAGAACATGAACGGAAGAACGAAGGATGGGGGCACATGAAGAAGATTAGATGCGCACGCACGTACGGAGCACGAAGAAAGAAGGGTAGCACCGACGGCACGGAGCGTGAAGAGAGAAGGGCAGAGACGTACGGAGGCGCAAAGAAGAGTAGGTATGCATGGATCATGAAGAAAAAGGGGTAAGTAAGCAGGCAGAGGTGTGACTAACCAAAGACAGTGAAGAAGAATAGGGTATAAACCAGCCCCTTGACAACGCTAATACACTCTCACTTTCTTGCCTTGCTTTACCTTTCGTTTCTTTACGCGCGCCACATGACAGGCATAAGCAACACTTCATTGATGCTACGATTAGATAGGTGCAGGTGGAGATGCGTATGCGTAGGGAGGGTGGTAGGGAAAAGTCTATTTGGTTTGAACGAAGCCCTTGCCGGAGTACCCTTCCGAGGAGATACCTGTGGAAAGGGGGTTAGAAGGGAATTGAGGAACGGGAGGGGGATACGAAGGAGCGGAGAGAAGAGGAGGAGAAAAGAGAGGGTGGGGAGTTGGGAGCGAAGGAGGGTGGAAAGCAAGAGAGATGGAGGGAAAAAGGGGAGAGGTACGGGTAAGAATAAGGGTACAGGATGGGGTCAAGGGGAATGGGAAGGTCAGAAAGAACGGAAATGGCAGGGGCACACGTACCAGTGATAGGGTTGAGCTTCATCTCCTTTGCGCGCTCGTTTGCGGCCTCTTCCCATTCCTTCGTCATGGTACGCGGGGGGGCGGGGGCTATTCACCACGCGTCAGAAAAAACACAGCTCTGGCCATGAAAGTTCGGGAAGGGACGCACCGAAATGCCTGCTAGCGGCGAAGAGAGTTCCGCCTACGCCAATCAGCGCTACGGAGGCGAGGAGGATCTTGAGCGCGTCGCCGGGCTGGCTAGTCGGCGCGCGGGGTCCGTGCGGGCCAAAAGCAACGTAGTACGCTAGGAAAAGGCACAGCATCCTCAGCACACACGCAGGGAAAAGAAACCCCTGCCACGAGCTACTCACCCGCCTTCTTCTCGTCGATCGACAGCTCCTTCCAGTCCTTCTTCTGCAGCACCTCGAGCTGCTCATGGACCGAGACCTTCTCCTCGCCGGAGAGCGTCGCCCACTGGGCCTCGACGTTGGAGAGAGGGATGGCCGCGGCGGGGCGGGAGGTGGCGGGGGACGCGGCTGCGTGGGCGGCACTGAGGTCGGCGGTGGTCGCGAGGCCGCGACGCGTAGCGAGAGCAGCGGGGCGGGCGAGACGGAGGGCGGCGGCGTGCATTGTGGGCGGAGGTGGATGGGAGGAGAGCGTCTATGGGCACAGAGGCAGGGTGCCTTTTGGATTTGGGGAGGGAGAGAGCGGTTGCGAAAACACGGGTGACGGGGGTTTCAATCGGAATTCGGAACGATCCGGGAATTTCCTGCTCAACCTATCGCTTTGCGCGCGTTTTGCCCGGGGCTGGCCCGCGCAAGGCCTGTCTGGAGAGAGCTGGGTGCTCTGTTCGCCCTGCAATCTATCATTTCAATTGTTGCGAACTCAAGCTTGTGTTGAAATCCCCTTGTGTCTGGCGCAAATTCACCCAGCCCTGCATAATTTCTTCAACTAATCCTAACATTGCGAACAGGCAGGGCGATGTCTGTCGATGTACTCTTGGAATAGAGCAGGAGAATGCATACTAGTTTTCTGTGGTACGCTATATCGCTTTTCATTGAAGTATGGTATATTTCATTGACAGTCGATCAGAACATAAGAATAGGATGGTATTCCCAATAGACTCGTGCGTCATCCCACTCTTTCGACCAGTTTGATTCTTTAGCTCATTTCTGTTGAAGAATCCCAATCTGTTTCTAGGTCTAAAGTTCACTCTAACTTTCCAATTTCCATGAGAGCTGGACGACACCTTGCAAATAAATTGAACCTACCAAGCTTGTCACGCCCACGGACGGACGGACTCGTCCGGTCATGCCCTCGAGTTCAACCCTCATTCGCGACGACTGTCTATCTGTGCTTGAACGTCGAGACAGCGTCGGTGCCCATACCTACAGTACGCTCCTTCTCCGCAGCTTCTTGCTGCCTTCTTTGAACTGACCCACCTCTTATCGCACCGTTCAGCCTGACGCCCCGATTCCCGACCCCGACTGGTACTACCAGGATTAAGTACGAGCTCTTGGAAGTCACGCTGCTTCCATGCGTAGCTGGATACTATATAGACAGAAGACAGACCGAAGGTTCAGAAGGCATACTTGGCGAAGCTTTGCCCTCTATCCCATGCGGTTGCAATTGGAGATGCCCAGATACACGGTATGCCCCTTCCCTGCTTTCCCTCCCCCATCTCCTTGGACTGATCCAACTCGTATCACACAGTTCAGCCCCACGCCTCGATCCCCAACCTCTGACTTCTACCATCAGGATCAAGTACGAGATTTTAGACGTCGCGCTGCTGCCCATGCATAGCTGGATATCCTGTAGACTCAGAAGACGGGCGGAAGATTCAGAAAGCAGACTTGCTCTAAGGATCCCGATCCCCCAACTAGTATACCAAGATTAAGTACGAGATCCTGGACGTTATGTTGCTGCCCATACGGACAGGACTCCCCATAACTAGTGCCGGCAGCTCGAGTTCTTGAATGCCGCCGCTGCCGCTCATGCGCAGTTGCACATCCTATAGTCTTGGGAGGCGGGCTTTGCACGTGGAACGATCCTCCAAACTTGGATCCTCTAGCCACGCGGCACGCGCGACAACAAAAGCTGCAGTTTACCATCCCGAGTCCTTCAAAGATGCTGGTTACTTTGAACTAGTGCGCCGTACTTTTATCTTTTTGATTAATCTCGATCTTGGAGCTCATATGACGCTGTAGAAACTAGTCTACAAGTATACCCAGATGCTCGAGAGCCGGGCTGGCGTTATGAAAACGCGATATCACGCTATGAGAGGCACTATATCATGCCAGGAGCACGACCACATTCCAGGAAACGCCGGCCATAGTGCCGAACGAGCGCAGGAGCACGCTCATATCCCTCGATCGCGCAACTTCATCTTTCTAGAGGCCGGTGGTTGCACCTCGGATTCAATACTCATCGACAACGGTACCCCCTCCCTCTCTTACTCCCATCCCGCCCTCCCGACACCATCTAGCCATCGAACGACGAACCGGTCCTCGTCTCCAGGGTGCGCGCACGTCCGCTCCCGATACAGGGATCGTCAGTAGCGTAAGATCTTGGGCGACGCCGTTGCGGTTCATGGGTAGCTAGGAAACACGCAGGCCTGGGAAATGGATGCCAGGCTTAGGAAAAGGATCGGATGTCGCAGACCCGGGAAGGGGAATGGTTGTGCGTCTCCCGAAGGAGTAGAAGATGTTGCAGGTTCTGGAGAGGAATTGGAGGTCTCGCAGATGCGGGGAGGATCTGAAGGAGCTTGTAGATGTGGGCTCACAGATGTGAGAGTCTGGAGGATCTCATGTATGGGCAGTACTTTACATTCTCCGCATGTATTTCATATGCATTTCACATGCAATTCACCTAACTGCAGAATTTTCACATGATTTTCACATGATTTCACCTAAAATGAAACTTTGACATCCATGTTCAAATTAACTGTTGCAAGGTGTAATCAAGGTGTAATCAAGATGCAATTTACATGTGCAATTCAAGTGTAATACACTTGAAATTTATGAATGGTGTCAAGATTGTGTGTAATGCATGTGTAATACAGATGCATTACTCATAATATTCTCCATATCCTCCATGTGTAATCAAAGTGGAATACAAATGGAATTCATGTACATTACATGTGTAATCAATGTGTAATTTGACCCAATTAATGGAATATATATAAGTTTGGCATATATATTCACTTAGGAAATTACATATATTATAAACACTGTCATGATATATAAATGAACAGTGCTTCTCATTAAATAGTTACCACTTTTGCAAGGTGTAATCAAAGTGTAATCCAGGTGTAATACACCTGAAATTTATGAATGATATCAAGTTCATGTGTAATGCATGTGGAATATACATGCATTACACATGCCATTCACCATATTTCTCAAGATATAATCAAAGTGTAGTACAGGTGGAATTCATGTATGTAATTTGACTCAGTTAATAGAATATATGTAAGTATGGCATATATATTCACTTAGGAAACTATATATATTATAAACATTGTCATAATATATAGATGAACACCTCTACTCATTAAGTATTTAATACTTTTGCAAGGAGTGATCAAAGTGTAATTCAAATGTAATACACCTGAAACTTATAAATGCTGGCACTCCTCCCATGACAACAAAACTACAATAAAAACTAAAACAAAATCTCATGGAAATGAAACCAAAACCAAAATCAAACTAAAAATAAATCAAACTAAAAAGAAACTAAAGAAAGATGAGTGCCACATGCATCATGCATGGTACTCCTTCCACAATAATATGAAATAAAATAAAAATGAAATAAGGAGGAGCACTGCATACACTGTGGATGGCGCTCCTCCCACAAAAACAAAGTAGAAAAGAGGAGCACTGCAAGCATCACACATGGCACTCCTCCCAACAAGAAGAAAAGAAAAAAAAGAGGAGTCCTGCATGCATCATGCACAGCACTCCTCATAAAATAAAAATAAAAAGCAAAAAAGAGGAGTGCTGCATGCATCATGCACAGCACTCATCCCATGAAAACAAAACAAAATTAAAAAAGAGGGGCATTGCATGCATTGCACATGGCACTCCTCTCACAAATAAAAATGTAAATGTAAATAGAAAAGATGAGTGCTGCATGCATCCCACACAGCTATGCCTGTCCAAGTGGGGAATAAATAAAACTGTAACATATTTTGTGAAAGTAAGTCTGCAAAATTATTATTATTATCTTTGGTGGGCCATTTGGATTAACTATCTGACCAAGTTGTCTTCATCAAGCCTGGTAGAGTGGCCAGAGAAATTTGAACCTCAAGCTAACCAAGGTAGGAATGCATTTACACACACACCAGGCTAGCTAGACTGACCACTGGTGGTAATGTGGGACTTAATGGAATTTACCATAATACGCACTAAACCTCTTGTGTGTGGCTGGTTCTTATCACAAACTGTTCCAGAGGTGTTCCTAAAGGTCATGTGATTTGCAAGTCTCAGAGGTGCTATGAGATTTTGCAGCAAAGACAAGATAGGGAGACAAGAGTCCCAAGGCTAAGTACTTGGAGGCAGTAACAAGATGGAGGTTCCAAGATGTAACTCAGAGGACACCTAAAGAGAACCAGAGGTGCATGGACAGAACCCTGCAAGATCAGGACTTGGCTTCAGCTTATAAGAAGCTGCACCATCCACAATCCTACATCCTGGATTTAGATGAATAGGTTAGTGAAAGCTCAGAGGACAACATAACAACTCAGGGAGGTCCTTCATTGCAATGTTGGAGGAGACTTAGAAGATGAGAGTGAATATGGAGCAGAGGGAATTGTATAAGCAATTTACAAAATGAAGTACACTACTGAGAGTGGTACAGTTTAAATACTAATTATTTAGTCTTGGCAACATGCACCAAAAGAAAGATAACAAAAGTAGCAAATCTTGGAGGTGCTCCCATGATGCAAGATCATGTGGAGGTCTCCAAGAAGAATGTAACAAAAACAAAAGACATTGTGGAATGATAAGATGGAGAGCATCATAAGAACATATCATGAGAGATAAATAAAATAAAATGAGAAGATAAGATGGAGTGGTAATGGAGATAATTGAAAGATAGGAGAGAACAATAATGGAGTGTATGGTATGTAACAAAAGGTTCTGGTGTTGTACCAAGGTATAGCTGGTGTATCCTGGAGGTTGATGCACATGATGTTGGAGGTTGTAGCACTGTTCAGAGGTTGGACTTAGCATTGTGAATAGGATATGACAGTTCTGAACATTTGGTTTGAATGCTTGTGTGGTGGGGGATGGGTTCAAACCCTTGACTTTGCTGCAACTTGTCAGCCTAGTCTTGGGTATGGACTTGAGTGATGTGCTGCTACACCATGTGTCCCCCACAAACATTTGGAATTTCCCCACACATTACATTTATATGTGCCCAAAAAACAATTTTAGCTCCCTAGACTTGAGAAATTCTGCCCCAAACATTTATTTCATTGCCCGAAACACTTTATTTACAGCCCCAAACATTAGTCTACATAGCCCAGAAACTAATTCACTCCCTAGAAACATTTATCAGTGCACCCAAAACATTTTATTAGGCCCTGGAAACATTTTCTATGTCCCTGCATAACTTTTGGATTCCATTAACTTCACATCAATTTGATCAGACTGAGTCTTGCCAATGATGCTGTGCTTATGTAAATCACTTATTGATGGCAGCTTTAGCACTGCCTGAGCCTGCAGTCAGAACTTGAACTCTGCTTTGGTGGCATGGCAACATTCTACATTCACCAAACTGGTTTCCTTACTTTACAACTGTCCAGTGTCCTCTTGGTGCCATGGGGATGGTCAATTTGGACTCTGGGTGTGTCTCTTACTCTTCAACCAACATTTACATGTTATATATATTGTATTTTTTTACACTAGACTACACTACATGCTCTGTCAATATAGGAATTGCTGTGAAACATGCCTTGAACAAGTGTCATTGGCATAGGAGGGGTATGATACATGGAGTTTGGCAAATGCAGAACACTGCCACACTACCAAAGCAGAGTTCAAGCTCTGACTGTAGGCTCAGGCAGTGCTAATGCTGCCATCAATATGCGATTTACATAAGCATGGCATCACCAGTAAGGCTTAGTCTAGTCAAATTAATGTAAAGTCAATGGAATCCAGAAGTTGTACAGGGACATATAAAATGTTTCCAAGGCCTAATAAAATGTTTTGGGGGGCTGACAAATGTTTCTGGGGAGTGAATGCTATGTAGACTAATGTTTGGGGCTGTAAAGAAAGTGTTTTGGGCAATGAAATAAATATTTGAGGTGGAATTTCTAAAATCTAGGGAGCTAAAAATGTTTTTGGGCACATATAAATGTGTGGGAAAATTCCAAATGTTTGTGGGGATCATAATAACAATTTTGCAGACTTATTTTTACAAAGTATGTTACAGTTTTATTTATTTCCACTTGGACAGGCATACACAGCACTCCTCCCACAAAAACAAAACAAAATAAAATAAAATAAAAAGAGGAGTGCCACATGCATAGCACTCAACACACCTCTCACAAAAAGAAAAAGAAAAAGAAAATAGAAAAGAGAAAAGAGAAGTGCCACATGCATTGCACATTGTCAGACACACAAACAATACACTCTATAATAGTATAATGTCAAGGTCATCTAATATGATTGTCCAAGTGAAGAATAAATAAAAATGCAACATATTTTGTAAAAACAAGTCTGTAAAATTATTATTACCATCCCCACAAACATTTGAAGTTTCCCTGAACATTTATATCTTATTTAAATATACTTTAAGCTCCCTAGACTTGAAAATACAGTGCCCCAAACATTTATTTTATTGCTCCAAACACTTATTCATGGCCCCCAACATTAATCTATGTAGCCCAGAAATCAATTCACACCCCAGAATCATTTATTAACCCCACAGAAACATTTTATTAGGCCCCAGAAACATTTTCTATGTCCCCACACATGTTTGGATTTCATTGACTTCACACTAATTTGACCAGACTAGGTGTTGCTGGCAATGCCATGCTTATGTAAATCACCTCTTGATGGCAGCTTTGGCACAGCTTGAGCCTGTTGTCAGAGCTTGAACTTTGCTTTAGCAGCATGGCAGTGTTCCATATCTCAGCTTGGCAGATGAACTGCAAGTTCTGGAGGGGGAATGTTCAATGTCAGGAAACATTGAAAGACCATGCTCTAAATCAGGGTGCAGATTGCTTGCATGATTCCAGAGAGAAGCTGAGATATATCCATCTCTGTCAGTAACTTAACTGAGCAGATCATTCATAACTTATACATTTCATGTATGATCATCTAGTATATTATTTCTAGATTTACAGTGCCATACAAAGGATCAAAAGCAGCATAAGTATATGGAGGAGACATTAAAAACCTATAATTAAGTGTAAGGAGGACTGAAACATGGACAACAATTCAAACATTCAAGATAATTCATTGCTGAAGCACTTAGTCCAGAATATACCGTGGAAAAAGTTACTGAGGTCCAACTTTACCATAATTTGATTTCCAAGAATATTTACAATTTCATCATCACATAAGCACAATCTGAGATGTGGTGGAACCCAAAATAAGAGACCAGCATCATTGTGAACCCAGCCATTAGATCTACATGAGTGTAGTATGTTTGAGCCTCCAAATGCCTTAAGCTGGGCTACATGGTCATGAGAATAGAAATCAGAAGAGAAAAATGGGTGTTGCTGCTTTAGATTCTGCATTGTAGAGCTAGGAAGACTAGAAAAGCTACTTTCAGAACCTGAGATTCTGATTATTTGATCATATGAATCAGAGGCCACCTGCTTTCCATCAGAAGAGAAGGCAACAGGTGTCACTAGATCTGAATGCCCTTGAAAGGGACCAGCTATGGTCTTGCCAGTTTCAGCATTCCAGATTCTGATTGTTTGATCACCTGAGCCAGAGACCACCTGATTTCCATCAAGAGAGAATGCAACAGATGGCACATAATTTGAATGCCCTTGAAAGGGACCAGCTATAGTCTTACTAGTATCAGCATCCCAGATTCTGATTGTTTCATCATCTGAGCCAGAGACCACCTGCTTTCCATCAGGAGAGAATCCAACAGATGTCACTAGATCTGAATGCCCTTGAAAGGGACCAGCTATGGTCTTGCCAGTTTCAGCTTCCCAGATTCTGATTGTTTGATCACCTGAGCTAGAGACCACCTGCTTTCCATCAGGAGAGAATGCAACAGATTTCACAGGTTGTGAATGCCCTTGAAAGGGACCAGCTATGGTCTTGCCAGTTTCAGCATTCCAGATTCTGATTGTTTCATCATCTGAGCCAGAGACCACCAGCTTTCCATCAGGAGAGAATGCAACAGATCTCACCCAATCTGAATGCCCTTGGAAGGGACCAGCTGTGGTCTTGCCAGTTTCAGCATCCCAGATTCTGATTGTTTGATCTGATGAGTCAGAAACCACCTGCTTTCCATCAGGAGAAAATCTAACAGATGTCACATAATGTGAATGCTCTCGAAAGGGACCAGCTATGGTCTTGCCAGTTTCAGCATCCCAGATTATGACTATTAGATCATCTGAACCAGAGACCACCTGCTTTCCATCAGGAGAGAATCCAACAGATCTCACCCAATATGAATGCCCTTGAAAGGGACCAACTATAGTCTTGCCAGTTTCAGCATTCCAGATTCTGATTGTTTGATCTGATGAGCCAGAGACCACCTGATTTCCACCAGGGGAGAATGCAATAGATGTCACCCAAATTGAATGCCCTTGAAAGGGACTAATTATATTCTTGCCAGTTTCAGCATCCCAGATTCTGATTGTTTGATCTGATGAGCCAGAGATCACCTGCTTTCCATTAGGAGAGAATGCAACAGATGTCACCCAAGACAAATGCCCTTGAAAGGGACCAGCTATGGTCTTGCCAGTTTCAGCATTCCATATTCTGATTGTTTCATCATCTGAGCCAGAGACCACCTGCTTTCCATCAAGAGAGAATCCAACAGATGTCACCCAAGATGAATGCCCTTGAAAGGGACCAACTGTAGTTTTTCCAGTTTCAGCATCCCAGATTCTAATTGTTTGATCTGATGAGCCAGACCACCTGCTTTTCATCAGGAGAGAATGCAATAGATGTCACCCAATTTGAATGCCCTTGAAAGGGACTAATTATATTCTTGCCAGTTTCAGCATCCCAGATTCTGATTTTTTGATCTGATGAGCCAGAGATTACCTGCTTTCCATCAAGAGAGAATGCAACAGATGTCACAGACTGTGAATGCCCTTGAAAGGGACCAGCTATGGTCTTACCAGTTTCAGCATTCCAGATTCTGATTGTTTGATCATATGAACCAGAGACCACTTGCTTTCCATCAGGAGAGAATCCAACAGATTTCACCCAGTGTGAATGTCCTTGAAAGGGACCAGCTATGGTCTTGCCAGTTTAAGCATCCCAGATTCTGATTGTTTGATCTTGTGAGCCAGAGACCACCTGCTTTCCATCAGGAGAGAATGCAACAGATGTCACCCAAGATGAATGCCCTTGAAAGGGACCAGCCATGGTCTTGCCAGTTTCAGTATCCCAGATTCTGATTTTTTGATCTGATGAGCCAGAGACTACCTGCTTTCCATCAGGAGAGAATCCAACAGATGTCACTAAGCCTGAATGTCCTTTCCAGATATTAATTAGGGAGGGCCAGTCATCATCCTGCCCCTGCCTCACAGTCAGCCCATTTATGAAATGCTTCTGGTAATGCCTCTTGATAATTGAATTTTTTGGTGCAAATGGCACTGCTGATAGGTAAATATGTGGTGCACTTTCTGAAATTGGGGTATGGAAACTGGCAATAAATCTTGCACCATCTTTTGCAAAATCATGCACTTTCTGGTTCACACACTAAATGAAAAGATGTTAGAGTATTAAATCTCAGAAAGAAAGCATTCAGCTTATAAGAACCTGCACCCTCCTTGATCCTAGATCCTGTATTTCAGACATAGAATTTAACAAAGTTATGTAGAGTAAGAATCAGACTAGGAAAATAATCCTTTGTCATGACACAGGGCAAGGAGATAAGAAATGGAGGAGAGTAGGAGATTGCAATATAGCAATTAACAAACTGAAGAGTGGTTACAAAGAGTATACAAGTTTATATACAAGTGCAGAGACTCCTTGGCAAGGAATCAAGTAAAGGAGCCAGGTAAATGGTGACTGAAATCAGTGCCAGAAATCAGTGGCTGAAACAGAGCAGAGTAGACACAAAGAGATGAGGCAAGAAATGAACTAAGACAAAAGGATAACATAGTTTGGAGGTGACATAACTGTGATAGATAAGGAAAGAGAATGTAAGGGAATGTACTGAAAAGGACTTGTATGACTCAGAAGTAAAAATTCTGGAGATGTTAGATGTGTTGTGAGAATGTGCCAGAAATGCATAATAACAGCCAGAGGTCACATGACGAGGACTTAGCATGGAAACAGGATATGACAGTATTTCCCCCTTAATGCCAAGTCTTCTGACATAAAATAGAAGAGCAGAATCAAGGGCAGAAATGTAACTGAGTGGAAGAGTATCTGGACTTGCTATTGTAAATAGCAAGTATCATAGAAATGAAACAAAAGTCCATAGTAACAATATAATGAGAAAAAGCAGAAGAATAGCAGAAGCATAATTGATTGTCAGAAGTGTAATTGGAAGGATTTTGTGGATATAACAGTATGTGTGATCATCTAATATATTATTTTAAGATTTACACTGACATACAAAGAGTGAAAAGCAACATAAGCATATTGAGGAGATATTAAAAACCAACAAGAAAGAATGAACATGGACAATGATCAAAACACTCAAGATATTTCAGCACTGAAGCACCTAGTCCAAGATATACCATGAAAAAAATTACTGAGGTCCAACTTCACCATAACATGTTTTCCAAGAATATTTACAATTTCATCATCACATAAGCCCAATCTGAGATGAGGTGGAATCCAGAACAAAAGACCAGCACCATTGTGAACCCAGCCATTAGAGTTACATGAGTGAAGTATGTTTGAGCCTCCAATTGCTCTAAGTTGGTTTATATGATCATAAGAATAAATATAAGAGAAAGATGGGTTTTTCTGCTTTAGATTGTGTATTACAAAGCTAGGAAGACCAAAAGAGCTATTTTCAGGATTGCTGAGACTGATTATTTGATCATGTGAGCCAGAGACCACTTGCTTTCCATCTGGAAAGATTGCAACAGATGTCACCCCATCTAAATGTCCTTGAAAGGGACCAGCTATGGTCTTGCCAGTTTCAGCATCCCAGATTCTGATTGTTTGATCATATGAGCCAGAGAC